>CM059203.1:41029351-41128551 GCA_030323885.1 Branchipolynoe longqiensis
TCCTCCTCCTCTCCCACTACACCACATTCCACCCCGCTGTATAGACGGGATCACGGTTCCGACTGCACATGCGCTGAAAACGGCGTTGGCACCAAAGCAAATGGCCATTGAGTTTGTCGATACGCGCAGGAAAAACTTTGATTTTGTTCAAAATGAATAGAAATACATAACAATTTGGCATAAACATGTATGCACACATGCAATATAATGATCTGATGAATATAGCTAAGACAAAACTAGCCATAGATAAACATTTTGAGTTAAGAAACATACAATTCCACACAAAACAATCAGTGATATCCACATCACCATTATTAATTCTTGTTCTAAATATTAAAATGCAAAATGTGTCAACATACACTTGTTTCAGAGAAACATATAACCAATATCTGATTAACCCTACTCATTTTCTATTTCTACATATGTCATTAACCATAGGATATAAATAAAAACATGAATAAAATAAGTAAAACTGACTCTGGCTATGTCTCTAACACTAGTCTGAGTGCCTAGATCTGTCTAAATCTAAATGCACATGGCATAGGATGTGCTGATTATATCGATGTAAATGCAATGCTGGATAAAAGATTAATATCTTAATTTATTATATATATTTTGTTAGTTAGTGTTCTATGTATCAAACAAGAGCTGAGATGAGCTGAAACTAGCACATTTCATAGCTGCACCCAGAGTAATTAGCATGTGCCATGTGCTTCTCGTGGGTTTGTTTTGCTTTGACGCATCCCACAATGCACCGCGCCGCTGGAATGGTGATGTGGTCTATTGTCCCAGCCCCAGACATCGGTGGTCACCTGCTCCTCCCTTCCCCACCCCCTCGTACACACATCTTCTGCTACTCTTCTCTATTGCCTTGGCTGCTCCCTCTTGCCCCTTTCTTCTCCCTCTTGCCCCTTTCTTCTCCCTCTTCCCCATTTCTTCTCCCTCTTCCCCCTTTCTTCTCCCTCTTCCCCCTTTCTTCTCCCTCTTCCCCCATTCTTCTCCCTCTTCCCCCTTTATTCAGCCTCTTCCCCCATTCTTCTCCCTCTTTCCCATTTCTTCTCCCTCGTCCCCCTTTCTTCTCCCTCTTCCCCCTTTCTTCTCCCTCTTCCCCATTTCTTCTCCCTCTTCCTCCGCTTTTCTTCTCCTCTTCCCCTTTCTTCTCCCTCTTCCCCCTTTCTTCTCTTCCCCCTATCTTCTGTCTCTTCCTCTTTCTTCTCCCTTCTTCCCATTTCTTCTCCCTCTTCCTCCCCCCCTTTTTTCTTCTCCCTCTTCCCCCTTTCTTCTCCCTCCACACTCCTACACCAACATACACCCACCCACATACACCAACACACCCACACCTCCACACACCTACACCAACATACTCACCCACACCTCATACACCCACTCTCATCCACCCACCCAATCCACACACATACACCTTCATCCACCCACACCTCTCACAAACACCCACCACACACACACACTCACCCACACCTCATACACACACTCACCCACACCTTACACACACTCTCACCCACCCACCCAATCCACACACCTACACCTTCATCCACCCACACCTCTCACAAACACCCACCGCACACCCACTCACCCACTCACCCTACCATGCACCCCTACCCCGCCATCTCCCCCCCCCCCCCCCCCCCCCCATATTCACGTCTCACCCCCTCCGCTCCCCTCCCCCCCATGCACGCCCCTCCTCACACCTAGCATTCCACTGTGCTCCTCTCTAATTGAGAAACCATCCTGTCTCTCTCTCCGTTTGTCATCATGATCCTTTCCCCCGCCTCGCAACCACTACCACCACCACCTTCACCTTCACCACCACCACCACCACCACCACCACCAACAACAACACCACCTTCACCACCACCGCCACCACCTTCACCACCACCACCACCACACCATGGCCTTCACCACTACCACCTCCACCACTACCACTGCCACCAACACCACCACCTTCACCACCACCACTGCCTTCACCATCACCACTACCACCTCCACCACTACCACCACCACCACTACCACCACCACTACCACTGCCACCAACATCACCACCTTCACCACCACTACTACCACCTCCACCATTACCACTGCCACCACTACCACTGCCACCAACACCACCGTTTTCACCACCACCACTACCACCTCCACCACTACCACCTCCACCTCCACCTCCACCACCACTACGACTGCCACCACTACCACCTCTACCACTGCCACCAACACCACCGTTTTCACCACTACCACCTCCACCACTACCACCACCACCACCACTACGACTGCCACCACTACCACCTCTACCACTGCCACTAACACCACCGTCTTCACCACCACAACTACCACCTCCACCACTACCACCACCACCACTACCACCACCACCACCACTACCACTGCCACCACCAACACCACCACCAACACTACCACCAACACCAACACAACCACTAACAACACCAACACCACCACCAACACTACCACCAACACCACCACAACTACTACGACCAACACCACCACAACCACTACCACCTCCACCACCACCACCACCACCACCACTACCACCACCACCAACACTACCACCAACACCACCACCAACACCACTATATCCACACTGCCACCACCAACACCACCACCAACACTACCACCAACACAACCACCAACACCACCACCAACACCTCCTCCTCATCACCATCCACCACCACCACTACCATCACTCCCCACCACCATCACTCCCACAACCCCATCCCCACTACCACCACCACCCCCACATCACCCCCATCCCAACTACCCCCCACCCCACATCACCCACACACCCTAACTACCACTTCCCACCCCCACCTGCCCCCCACGCCCACAGATCAAAAGACACTTACCCGTAACTGATCACAACCAAGAGGCCATCAGTCATGCCTGAGACGCTGACTATATTACCATAGCAACCAAGACGCAACCCACAGCCCCAGTCTCCAACCCCACCACCTTCTCCCACCTTTTGATTTCTTTTCATACTCCAAGTTGCATAATTCGATGGTTTTGAGTTTCGGACATATTTTTCTTAGATCGCTATAATCTACTCTAGAGACCGCTTTATGTCATATCAGTTGTGGTGGCATGGTTATACTTTCTTGACGCATAGTTTTATTTTGGCTGGGGACCGTCTGCCTCAGTGTGAGCACTGACAGTGCGTCACATTTTGGTGAGATGTCCTCACTTAAAACCAGTTAGAGATGATGTATTTGGAAATGAGGGTGTGATGGATCTGCAACTCATTAAGCCTAGGTCACACATACCCGGATCAGAGGCCGGACAAGCCCCGGACCGCCATCCGGGGCGATCCGGGATGATCCGTAGCTCGTCCGTGGCTCATCCGTGCCGAGACCCCCTGATCCGACCTGATCCGTGGCTCGTCCAGCGCCGTCCGGCCTCGGCCCCGGATGTTTTAAAAAGTTTAAAACATCCAGATGTTTTAAAATGTCTAAAACATCCGGGGCGGTCCGGGGGATTTTGCGATCCGGGCTCAATCCGGCCTGGTCCGGGGGTGGTCCGGGGGTGGTCCGGGGGTGATCCGGCTATTCCGGGGGTGGTCCGGGGTGGACTGGGCCTGTCCGGGGGTGGTCCAGGGTCATTTTGAGCCACGGTTTGACCCGGACCATCCCCAGACCATCCCCGGACTACCCCCGGCCTAGCCACGGACCACTCCCGGACAGCCGGGGGTGGTCCGAGGGAGGTCCGGGATAGTCCGGGGCAGTCTGGGGGTGGTCCGGCCTCGTCCGGGCTCGTCCGGGGCCATTCCGGGGGCAGTCTGGGGGCGGTCCGGGGCAGTCCGGCCTTTGGTCCGGGGCTCGTCCGGGAAAGTGTGACTGCGAGGCAAAAATCGACGAAAACAGTGATTTTATCCGTGGCGGTCCGGGACAGTCCGGGCCGTTGGTCCGTGGGTGGTCCGGCTCAAAATCCGGGGCTCGTCCGGCTATGTGTGACTGGGGCTTTATTAAATTCTTGAGGGAAACTGGTTTTTACCAAAAAATCATTTTCCATTTTTAATTTGAAAAGTTGTTTACTGCCGATTGTATTTATCATATACCACTTCTGATTTTACCACAGTTGTACGCTCTTTGGCAGCATACATTTCCGTGCTCTATTTTACTTGTTTGAAATATATTAATTTGTTTAATTCAGATATGTCTAACCACTGTATGACCCCCAATAGCCGCTGTCCACTTTTTGTGCTCGAGGGTCATTAAACAAACAAACAAAAACTCTAGTTTTAAATGAATGTGATTTCAAAGGGTTGCGTATTTTGTGCTCAGTTTTAATCCGGAGAATGCCAATGTCCGCAAAATAAATTTAGAAACTACACAATAATTTTTTTTTTGGGGGTGGGGCGGGGGGAAGTACACTTTAGTTTTGTTTACTGCAGTACTCAAATATGAAATTTGGGGTAGGCAGGTGTGGGTTAACATTGGAGCTAATTAAAGTACACACATGCACACTTTATTTCTGTTGCGTTGAATGTCGCTAGAGTTAATAGGGAATGCCCCTATCAAGTATCTTCACTCATTATCACACTTCCAATATGGCAGCCATATTTTCAGATTGCATGCTGGGAGGAGCCTCAAGCAGCCTCGCTTTGCCATCCTTATATATACAGACACACACACACACACAGACACACCACTACACACACACAGACACACACGAAGCAGTTTCCATGAGAAATATGAAGAATAGGACGGTGCAAACATGTAGGTTTATGCGGCGGACCTGTTAGGAAGCAGTCTTCATATGATATATGAAGAAATGGGACGGTACAAACATGTGTGTTACTGTTAGACTATGCGGCCAAACGGCCCCGGCGACAGCTTAACGACAGCTTAGCGACAAGACGACAGCGTAGCGACAGCGTAGCGACAGCGTAGCGACAGCTGAACGACAGCGTCTGTCGCCGGCTGTCGTCGAGGTTTTTCAACATGCACAAAAACCCGACGACAACCGGGCGACAGTGGAGAAACTGGAGTTGTCGCGGAGGTGTCGCGGCGACAGCCGAACGACAACATAACGACACCGTAGCGACAGCCGACGACAGAGCAAAACGACAAGTCGTTGGGCTGTCGTCGGCCTTGTCGTCGTAGTGTGACTGCTACATAACATCCTTGTTTATGCCCTGTGGAGTCCTTTAAGTCACGCGTCAGTGAACACGCCCGGAATTACCGGAGGCTACTGGGTGTGGGTGGTGGGAGGGAGTGGGGGAGGGTGTGGGTGGGTGGGAGGGAGTGGGGGGAGGGTGTGGGTGGGTGGGAGGGAGTGGGGAGGGTGTGGTGGGTGGGAGAGGGTGTGGGTGGGTGGGAGAGTGTGGGGGAGGGAGGGTAAACAGGTGTGAGAGTTGGTTGAGCGATGAGCAGCGTAGCACCGACACAGGTGAGAGCTAACCGACACAGGTGAGAGCTAACCCACACAGGTGAGGGCTAACCCACACAGGTGAGGGCTAACCCATACAGGTGAGAGCTAACCCACACAGGTGAGGGCTAACCCACACAGGTGAGAGCTAACCCACACAGGTGAGGGCTGACCCATACATGTGAGAGCTAACCCACACAGGTGAGGGCTAACCCACACAGGTGAGAGCTAACCCACACAGGTGAGAGCTAACCCACACAGGTGAGAGCTAACCCACACAGGTGAGAGCTAACCCACACATTTGAGAGCTAACCCACACAGGTGAGAGCTAACCCACACAGGTGAATGCTAACCCACACAGGTAAGGGCTAACCCACACAGGTGAGGGATAACCCACACAGGTGAGAGCTAACCCACACAGGTGAGAGCTAACCCACGCAGGTGAGAGCTAACCCACGCAGGTGAGGGCTAACTCACACAGGTGAGAGCTAACCCACACAGGTGAGAGCTAACCCACACAGGTGAGACCTAACCCACACAGGTGAGAGCTAACCCACACAGGTGAGAGCTAACCCACACAGGTGAGAGCTAACCCAGGCAGGTGAGAGCTAACCCACACAGGTAAGGGCTAACCCACGCAGGTGAGAGCTAACCCACGCAGGTGAGGGCTAACTCACACAGGTGAGAGCTAACCCACACAGGTGAGAGCTAACCCACACAGGTGAGAGCTAACCCACACAGGTGAGACCTAACCCACACAGGTGAGAGCTAACCCACACAGGTGAGAGCTAACCCACACAGGTGAGAGCTAACCCAGGCAGGTGAGAGCTAACCCACACATATGAGGGCTACCCCACACAGGTGAGAACCACTACCACACACACAGGTGAACACGAACCACACACAGGTGACAACCACCACCACACACACAGGTGAACACCAACCAGACACATGTGAGAACCACCACCACACACACAGGTGAACACTAACCACACACAGGTGACAACCACCACCGCACACACAGGTGAACACCAACCACACACAGGTAAGAACCACCACCACACACAGGTGAACACCAACCACACACAGGTGAGAACCACCACCACACACAGGTGAGAACCACCACACACACACAGGTGAACACAACCCACACACAGGTGAGAACCACCACCACACACACAGGTGAACACCAACCACACACACAACCACCACATCTTCCTCTAATCCACACACTAGTCCTCTTCCTCCCCTCCCGCCTCTTCATTCTGACACGCTTTCACACACCTTTCCTGCTGGTCTTTCTACACATCTTATTTCTTCCTCTTCTTCTTCTTTCTCTTCTTTTCCTCTTCTTTCTGACACGCTTTTACACGCCCTTCCTGATGGTCTTTCTTCACATGTTATTTCTTCATCATCTTCTTCTTCTTTTCCTCTTCATTCTTGTTGTCCTCTCTTCTTTTTTCTTTCTTGTTCTTCTCGTTCTTCTTGTGTCTTGATGGATGTGTTTGTATTTGGTGTGGTATTTGGTATTATGTTAATGTATATGTTTGTGTTGGTGTGTGCTAATGTGTTTGGGTTGGTGTGTGTTAATGTATATATTGGTGTGTGTTGGTATGTGTTACGGCGTGTGTTTGTGTTAGTGTGTGTGTTGGTATGTGTTGGTCTGCGTTGATGTGTGTGTTAGTGCTAGTGTGTGTGTATATGTTAATGTATGTGATAGTGTGAGTTTGTCTTTGTTGGTATGTGTTACTGTGTGTGTTCGTTGGTGTTGGTGTTAGTGTATGTGTCTGTTGGTGTGTGTTTGTGTTAGTGTATGTGTTAGTTTGAGTGTGTGTGTGTTAGTATGTATGAATGTGTGTGTTAGTGTTAGTGTTAGGGTGTGTGTTTGCTAGGGCATCAAACAACAACAAACAAACAGGGTCATATCACGACGGGTACCGACTTGTGACAGTCCACACTCATAGTGACTTTATAATGCTGCCCCACAGCGAAATCAGGCTGTCGTCACCATGACCCAATATCCCACTCAAGTCACATTATCCTGACACTGAGCTAACCAGTCCTTGCTCTATCCTATTAATGCCGATCGCCACCCTAGGAAGCACCAAGTATCAATTTTGTAAGTCATTGGTTTGACTCGACCGGGAAGCGAACTCCCGACCTTCCGCATGCGAGGCCCGTGCTCTGTCGATTAGGCCATCGCGCCCGGTATATGACAGCGGTGTTCACACCTTACCTGCTGTAGTGATGAAGGTAAACAATCCACTCGACTGCTATTGACTCCGAAGCAATATATTGCATCGTGGTTGCTTTGGATTTGTTTGTTTGTTGTCAATGGTAGATAAAAGATTCACCCCATACTTATAGTACAGGGGTGAAAACCAACCCATTAGAAAAGCTGGCGAAGAATTTCGACATGCTGGGGAAATTAATTGAGTGAATAATGCCTTAATTTTAAGAGCAATATTTATTCTTTATATATGTTTTTATATTTCCCCGCTACCTTTGGGTTGAAAAATGTAATAAAACATGCAGTTTAATAGACTTTAAAAGTGAAATTGATGGCGTTCTCTGGCCGCCAACTGGCCTCTTTGCATTCTCTCCCATTTCACCAACTCTGTGCTGATATAAGTAACCATTTGACACTGGTTCCAGGCATTCTAGTTCCTGTTCCATACTAAAGCTATTTTCGCCCGTATTTAGACTATGTTGTCGTTCACCCCTGTACTGTCAGTACGGGGTGAATCTTTTATCTATGTCAATGGATGCTGGGGTTCAAAATTCAGTGAGGAAATGGGCAGATGCAGGACGACGGCAGCAGCACCTGGAGGGAGATGTGGGAAATGGAACGGTGCCTGCCTAGTAGCAGATCAGTTCACCCCCCCCCCCTCCAGGGTCGCTCACTGCCTCCCTCACAGACTGCAAATAGCAGCTGGATGTTATAGTAGTTAGTTAACATATATATCCCTGCCCTGCAAAGTTGTAAACCACTGCCTTGTACTTGTAGTACAGGTTCTTGATAGATTGTTTGTTTGTTTGTTTGTTTGTTTGTTGTTGTTTTACGTCCTAGCAACATCTAAGGTCATATCAGGATGGGTACCGACTTGTGACAGTCCGCACTCATGGCAACTTTATAGTGCTGTCCTACTGGGAAACCAGGCCGCCGGCACCATGACCTGGTATCCCACTCAGTCACATTATCCTGACACTGAGCACACCAGTCGTTGCCCTATCCTAATAATGCCGAGCACCTGGCTAGGAAGCGACAAGTATCAATTTTAAAGTCATTGGTTTGACTCGACTGGGACTCGAACCCACGACCCCACGATCTACCAGCATGGGAGACGGACACTCTAACTCATTCGGCCATCCCGTCTGGTCGGTTCTTGATAGAACCAAAGGCTAAGGTAGCAAACCCTAACAGAAACTCATGTCACCATGGGAGCATTAAGGGCAGTGATAAATGGAACTCCCAACATCTCCCGACCAGCCACTGCAGGGATAAATAGTTTGCACCTGTCTTGACGCGTTCTTGCCGGTGTGAGACCTCTATTTGCTCCCCGAGAGAGTGCCACGAGTAACTCGCAAAGGCCAGCAGCACTTCAACACTTTGCAAGCAGCTTTTATGAAATGTAAGACGGACTCATGGACATCACTCTCACAGCAGAGAGCTAAATGGAGAGCGGCGGTAAAAGGGCTGTCACACTACGACGTGAGAGCCAACGTAAGCCTGGCGTAGGTGACTTTTCATCATTACGTTGACGTACGTTGGATTATGTTATGATGACGTTAGACTGATGTCGAGCTATGTCACGTTACGTCGCCGCGTGTCAAGGGTTTCAATATGTCCAAAACTTTCGACATAACGCCGACGTGAGGCCGTTACGTTGGGATTACGTTATGTACACGTTAGGCGAATGTTGATGACGTTAGACGGACGTTAGTCAAATGCTGCTCACTACGTTGCATCATGTTGACCCACATTAAAGGCGGTGGGAACGTCCAGGCCGCGTAATGGCAACGTCATGATAACATAGGCCTAACGTACGTCCAACAGACGTTTAGCATTTCACCACCGTTTCATGACGTATGTAACGTAATGTAGCATAACACAACATATTTCTGGTGATCGAATAACGTATATAACGTTCCGTGAGCATCATTACGTTGTCCTCTCTCATTGAACGATGTTATCACTACGCTTTACCGACGTTACGCTCTCGTCAACAATGGGGCATCGACGTCCAACTTGTGCCGCAATTTGCATACTACGCTGAGAACTTCAACGTAATATCATTATTTTCATGTTGTGCCTACGCTGACATCGTTACGTCATAGTGTGACAGGGCCTTTAAGTAATGAGTCTTTGTTGCATTGCGACTGACAGCATGATGATGATGATGATGATGATGATGATGATATATGCACAATTACAAATAGAGTAGATAACGATTACAAATACAAGATAAGCAATAATACGCGTTTAATAAATTGATACATTCCATTTTTTACACTTTCAGCGAAATAACATTTTGTCAATGCCTTAAGTGCCTGTCACACCTTACCGGATTGAGTACTGGACACAACCGGACAACGAATTTTCTAGTCCGGTGGTGTTCGCTATCAAAATGTACCGAAATGTGTCGAAATGTTGCACTTTCCGCCAGACGAAACGCATGCTAAACAGACAAGAAACGTACATTAACGAATACCCACCGGATGATAACCGGACAACCAAATGTCAAACGGACGGACCAAACATTAACGAATAGCCACCGGACTGTCACGGACATGCAACAAAAAATACTGACGGACCGAATTCCCCCAACCCTGTCAACGGACACTGCAGGAAGCAAACCGGAGACATAACGGATGGGTAACGGACATGAAACAGACTTAAACCTGACACCAACCATACACGTCAGTCCGGCGGTGTCCGGTATAAGTTTTGTGCATGTTCAAAACTTGACACCATACACACTGCACACCGCCGGAGATAGAACGGACACGCCGGATGCCTACCGTATATAAACCGGACATTGACGTATTTCACCAGACAGTATCCGGTTTCTATCCGTTTCCCCAGTCCGGTAAGGTGTGACTGAGCCTTGAAGTACTGGTCTTTAGAACCTTGAAGCAATTGCAGTGACATCCCCCAAATGTTGACCTTAGATGTTGCTATGACGTAAAACAACAACAAACAAACAAATCAGTGGCCGAATCGGTGGAGCGCGGGCCTCACGTGCGGGAGATTGGGAGTTCGGTTCCCCATCGAGTCAAACCAATGACTTAGCAAATCTATCCTTGTCGCTTCCTAGACTGGCACTCGGCCTTTATAGGATAGGGCAAGGACTGGTTAGCTAAGTGTCAGGATAATATGTCTGAGTGGGATATCAGGTCATGGTGCTGGTGGCCTGATTTCCCAATAGGGCAGCAGCATAAAGTCACCATGAGTGCGCACTGTCACAAGTCGGGACCCGACCTGATATGACCTTAGATGTTGCCAGCGTGTAAAACTCCAACATCCGACAACCAATCCTAATTCATGCTATGACATAAAATGAAGCCTCATTGATTAAAATTCTACACAATCGAGGAATAAGCGAATATATGAAGGGTCAAAATTATGAAGACCCTTTTAATTAATTATTAGGATCATTCTCTTATATGGTTGAGAGTCTTTGGACTTTGACAGCCTAGAAAAGAGAAGGTTGGAAAGCTTCAAACTGAGCATGGAGAAAAATGCTTGGAATATCATGGCAAGAGCATCAAACTAACGTAAGTGTTTTAGAAGAAATTGGAAAACATAGAATACTACTTTCACAGGTATACAGTGAACAACTCCCGATACTTTGGTCACAGTGCTACAAAAGGAGGATGGCAATATGGAGAAACCCATAATGATTGGGATGATGGATGGCAAATGCGTAGAGGACGACATCAAACTGAATGGTTTGACAGCGTAAAGTAGCTCACTGCCAAAAAAGGGATGCCCCTAGAAATTCAACAAGCTGGGGATCGGTAATATGGACAGCCATGCATATTCCCGATAGGACAAACATGCCCTGACAGACCCAACCACCACCAAAGCCTAAATAAATAAACAAATCTTTGTTTTACAACAAACATCAACTCTGTCGTAAGCCTCTTACCTCACTGCCTTTATGGGTTCTTCGTCTTCCATACCTGGGCCTCACCCCGCCCCCCCCCCCCACACACACACCCCAGGGTTGCCAACCCTTACGGTTTCGCCATAAGGTGTACAATATTTTATGTCCCATCATCACCTTACAATAAATGTTATGGATTATTTTCTTTTTGGTTCATTGCATTAACAATTTTGAAGTAAATACATTTATAACACAAACTGTTCGCTTGTCTCAGTCTGCATTGCATTGTTGTCTTCTTGTCTCAGTCAGCATTGCAAAATATCGATATAAATAGATCTAGCCAGAATTATTTGTAGCAGAAAATAATGTTGAGACCTATCATATAAAAGAATGTAGAAATCTATCGCAGATATGTCCAAAATCCACCACAGAGCATCTCAAATTAAAAAATTGTCGGGGGTTTACATCCTGAACCCCCCCCGCCCCCCGCCCCCACGCCTAAGATGCAAAGTCGCTATCGCCTCCAATATAACATCCCTTCAGATCTTCTGTTTTTTTAATTTTCCAATGTTGGCAACCCTGCCCTTCCCTCTCCACCTCCTTTCCTTACCAAACGCGGTGGGCCAATCGGATAGAGTGCAGGCTTCCCATGCGGAAGGTTGGCAGTTTGAATCCTGGCGGAGTCAAACCAACGACGTACAACATTGATACTTGTCACTACCTAGCCTGGCGCTCTGCATTATTAGGATAGGACAAGGACTGGTTGGCGCAGTGTCAGGATAATGTGACTGAGTAGAAAATTGGGTCATGGTGCTGGTGGGTATGTGTGTGTGTGGTGTCTAATTAAAGTAAATCTTGTTTTATTTAACGAAGACTCTAGAACGCATTGATTTTTATCATCGGCTGTTGGACGTCAAACATATGGTCATTCTGACATATTTCTTTCGAGGAAACCTGCTGCCGCCACATAGGCTACTCTTTCTGATAAGCAGCAAGGGGTCTTTTATATGCACTTTCCCACAGACAGGATATCACATACCACAGCCTTTGATGTTTGTTTGTTTGTTGTTGTTTTACGTCCTAACAACATCTAAGGTCATATCAGGACAGGGATGATGATGAACCAGTTGTAAGCCCTGTTTACACGGGCGATTTAAAACGCTTCATATAAAACGACTTGCCTAGATCGACTCACATTTGGCGTGTAAACGTGACTCTGAGGCGTTTTAGGGCTGAATCGATTCATATGAAACGGTTCATCTATACCACGTCGCGAGGTGGTTTATTTGAAGCGATTCAGCTGGTTCCCGGGCGGCGATATTGTAAAATAGCAGTGCTCGCCGGCTACAAGCTCAGCTGTAACTATCGCTGGTGCCCAGCAGTGTGAGGGACCGATTAGGCCGAAATCTATTGAATGTGATCATATTTAACAGAATTACATACTCAAATAATGAAATTTAATTAAATTAACCCTAAATTCCAAGCGATATTAACGTAGCTGCTACATTGGTGTCGTTATTCATATTGTGAATCTAGGTATGTAAACTAAACATATAGCAGTACTCGCCGGCTACAGAAGGCTGCTGGTTCCCGGTCGCCGACACACTTTCAAACTCGGTCGTGTAAACGCATCACTAAAACGCTTCATATAAATCGCTTTGTCTAGATCGTTTCACAATTCCCCGTGTAAACACGTTGGTGGTGTGTGGTTATGTGGTGTGTGTAGTGTGTGTGGTGTCTGTGTAGTGTGTGTGGTGTGTGTGGTGTGTGTGGTGTATATCTACCACCCCCTCTGTCTGTCTCCCTGACCCCTGAACCCGGAGTCGTGCATCGCGCTCTGCAACTGGTGATTGTGGCAGACCGGAAGCTGTAAGTGTAAGGCACACTCGTACAAGTCGTGGCTCTTCTACGAACACAAACTCTAACCAAAAGAAGATAACAACACTGACCCTCCAACTCCCCCCCCCCCCCCTTGCACCCTCTCCCCTCTCCTCTCCTCCTCTTCCCCCACCTCCTCCCTAACCCCTCCCTCTCCCCTCTCCCTCTTCCCCCACCTTCCCTCTCCCTAGCCCCCACCCTCTCCCCTCCCCTCTCCTCCTCTTGCCCCACCTTCTCCCTAGCCCCTCCCTCTCCCCTCTCCCCTCTCCCTCTTCCCCACCTCCCTAACCCCTCCCTCAACCCTTCTCCCTAGCCCCCACCCTCTCCCCTCACCCCTCCTCCTATTCCCTCCCCACCCCCCTCCCTCTTCGCTCCGCCTCCCCCTCTCCTTCCCCCTCCCTTTCCTCCATGACCCCCCTCCCCCCCCTCCATTCCACTTCCCCTCCCATTCGTTCTCTGTCCCCCCTCCCCTTCCCCTTCCCGTGTCCCTCCTCTCCACCCTCTCCCCCTCACCCTCTCATTCCTCCTCCCCTCCCACTCCTACCTCTCCCTTCCTCTCCCCTCTCTTCCCCTACCCCCTCCACTTCCCCCTCCGAACCCACCACTTCCCCCCTCCCTCCCGCCCCATCCTCAACCAACTCAACCCCCCCTCTACCTCCTCCTTTTTCTTCCCCTTTCCCCCCCTCCCCTACCCCCCACCGCCCGGTCTCCCTCCTCCTCCTGCTTCCTCCGCCACTCCCCATACCCCCATCCCCTTACCCCTCCCCTCTCTCCCCTGTCCCTCTCTTCCCTTTCCCCCTCTCTTCCCTCTCTCCATCTCCCGTCCCCTTCCCCATCCCATCCCCACCTCTCCCCCCTCTCCCCGCTTCCCCCGCCCTGCCCCCCATCCAACAATCCTATTAGTCCAGCTGTCAAAGTGCAGGCTGCCTCGCGGTTCCACGTCTGTTGGCTGATGAAGAAACTCCTTGGAACCACCGAACAACATGAACTGGTTCAGAACAATGTTGCACCCTCCATTTCCGGTCACGTGACAGCGTGGCGGAAACACGTGGTGATGCAGGAGTCATGCAGACTAGCGATCGGGTATGTATGTAACGGCAAACAAATCACCACAGTGAAGAAAAACTTTCTCCTTGATAGCGCGGCAAGCACATGGAATAGGCTTCCACCCGACATAATCGAAGCTTCATCACTAAATGCATTGAAAAACAGACTTGATAAATTTTGGACTCAGTATCGGTACTGCATCACCACTATAATTATGACAGGTCATATATAGACAGGCCGAATCTGTTAACAGGCTATTATGCCGAAATATAGAAACAAGAGTATATGTATATGTATAAGTTGTGGTGATATGGTTCTCCTTACTCAAACCTCGGACTGGAAAAGGAACGAAACATAAGCCGTCCTTATATTATGACCTAAGATGTTGCTAAGATGTAAAACAACAAACAAGCAAACAAACAAAAGACAAGACCACTAGGGTGTCGATGTAAAATTTTATTCCCTGAAACGCCAAACGCTGGTCATGGATAGGACAAGGACTGTTTGGCGTAGTGTCAGGATAATGTGACTGAGTAGAAAATTGGGTCATGGTGCTGGTGGGTATGTATGTGTGTGGTGTCTAGTTAAAGTAAATCTTGTTTTATTTAACGAAGACTCTAGAACACATTGATTTTTATCATCGGCTATTGGACATCAAACATATGGTCATTCTGACATATTTCTTTCGAAGAAACCCGCTGCCACCACATAGGCTACTCTTTCTGATAAGCAGCAAGGGGTCTTTTATATGCACTTTCCCACAGACAGGACAGCACATACCACAGCCTTTGATGGACCAGTTGTGGACCACTGGTTGGTGGTGTGTGGTTATACAGTCTGTGTAGTGTGTGTGTGGTGTATATCTACCACCCCCTCTGTCTGTCTCCCTGACCCCTGAACCCGGACTGCACATGGTGGCCAAATCGGTAGAGCGCAGGCTTCCTGTGCAGAAGGTCGGGAGTTGGATTCACGGTCGAGTCAAACCAATGAATTACAAAATTGATACTTGTCGTTACCTAGCCTGGCGCTTGGCATTAATAGGATCGGACAAGAACTGGTTTAGCTCAGTATCAGGATAATGTGAGTGCATGTGGGATATGGGGTCGTGGTGTCGGTCGCTTGGTCTCCAGGTCGGGTAGCACTCTGAAGTCATCATCATGAGTGTGCGCTGTCACAAGAACCAATGGGGACAAACCTACCACTTATATAAAGACACACAACTTTCGATGCTCTGTTTAAGTTTTAATCTCACCTTCTCATAATATTGTCGTGGCGATGATGAAAATAGGAAATATTGCGCCTAGAGCGGGAATAGAACCCACATATCTTGCATTCAAGGCCAGTGTGCTAACCATTACACCACCTAGACTCCCTGATATCACCACCCTACCCATGCTTACCTATCTATTTGTCACCTTGCCTGAGAAGTCAGTGCAGATTACTACACTCGTCCCCCTGGAATTGTAAGTGTTTTAAATGGTCATTTAATGCTTACAATTATATACATCCATGCAATGCACTTACACATACATACACAGGGGTAGGTTCAATAACCATTCAGCATATTTCCTGTAAATTCGTAATGAATATAAAGGATCATGATGGGCACGACAACCAGTGTTTTGGGGGCGATGAAAATGTGAAATATTGCGCCTAGAGTGGGAATCGAACCCACCTCTCTTGCTTTATGGGCCAGTGTGTTAACCACTACACTACATAGATTCCCTGATGTCACCAATCTACCCATGCCTACCTGTCTATGCAGCTCCTTGCCTGAGAGGTCAGTGCAGACACAATATGTTTTGCTTCTGATATTTGCTTGTGACGTCATTAATATTAGTGTCGTTTTCTCCCGACAGGTGGTGTGTCGCGTTGGCAACGCTTCACGTCGTTTGTCTCGTCACCGGACAATTAGGTAAGTGACCACGACATGGGCGGGAACAATCACGCTGGTTATGTCTGCCCTACAACAGACAGGTAGCTACCGATGTAAGCATGTGACCTTCACCCATGTGCTAAGTTAGTAACTTAGACTGGTGTCATTTGTAATATAAGAGACAGGCAACTACCAATGTAAGAGCGACCTTCACCTTCTAACTCAGCTAGTAACTTAGACTGGTGTCATTTGTAATATAAGAGACAGGCAACTACCAATGTAAGAGCGACCTTCACCTATGTGCTAAGTTAGTAACTTAGACTGGTACCTCCTGTAATGTAACAGACAGGCAGCTACCGATGTAAGAATGATCTTCACCAATGTGATAAGTTGGTAACTTAGACTGGTACCTCTGTAATGCAACAGACAGGCAGCTACCAATGAAGGGATGACCTTCGCTTCCTGTAATAAACAATAGGTAGCTTGTACAGCTTCACCAATGTGTTAAACTGGTAACTTTGACTGGAGCCGTCACTATTGTAACAGGCAGGTAGCTACCAATGGCCTTCACCATCCAGCAAGGTGCTACCATAGACTGGTGCCTTCAGTAATTCACACTAACGTACCACTCTCACACTCCTGTCACTCCCACATACACTAGCACTGCACTGTCACACTCATGTCACACACTGTCACTTTTCTACCTCATACTGTCACACTCATTCACACTGTCACACTCCTGCCCCCCACTGTCACACTCCCACCGTTCACACATTAACACCCCATTGACAGCTGTCCGTCACAACGAGCTGTCAGTACACTCGGGCTGTGTGTGGGGGAGTGGGAGGTGTGACGAAGTGTGGTGATGCGTCGACAGGCAGGTGACAGGCACTGATTGGCTAACAGATGGCGAAACAAAGATGGCGGCCAGTGTCAGTATGGGGCCATGCAGAAAGTACTGTGACGGGGTGCTGGAGGTGGCAGGGTATTACACCTATTATTACAGACATAGAAACTGACGTAAAGCTGCATCGGCAGATGATGGCATGAATAACAGTGGTATTGCACAGATAAACGTGATATATAGCATAGATGCAAGTGGTATTGCAGCAATAACAGTGATATTGTATCGATAAAAGTGACATATAGCATAGATGAAAGTGGTATTGCACCGATAACAGTGATATTGTATCGATAAAAGTGATATATGGTATAGATGCAAGTGGTATTGCACTGATAACAGTGATATTGTATCGATAAAAGTGATATATGGTATAGATGCAAGTGGTATTGCACTGATAACAGTGATATTGTATCGATAAAAGTGATATATGGTATAGATGCAAGTGGTATTGCACTGATAACAGTGATATTGTATCGATAAAAGTGATATATGGTATAGATGCAAGTGGTATTGCACCAATAACAGTGATGTTGTATCGACAAAAGTGATATATGGCATAAATGCAAGTGGTATTGCCCCAAAACAGTGATATCGCACAGATAAACATGATATATCGCATAGATGCAAGTGGTATAGCACCAATAAGAGTGATATTGCACAGATAAATGTGATATATAGCACAGATGCAAGTGGTATTGCACCAATAACAGTGATATCGCACAGATAAACGTGACATATAGCATAGATGCAAGTGGTATTGCACCGATAACAGTGATAGTGTATCGATACAGGTGATATATGGCATAGATTCAAGTTATATTGCATTGGAGGTGGAATAGGCATATGGTACTTGGTAGGGCGGTCAGACGCCACCTGGAGGGCAAGAGGGGAGTTAGGGGAGCTGCTTGAGCGCAGACCTGCTCTCCAGGCTGCACCCCAACCTCCAGTAATCCAAACTACTGACAAATATATCAAAGGATGTTACGGGAGTAGACTCAGTGAATAGAACAAGATAAATAACAAAGCAGGTGAATTACATGCATGAATAATACTTGCATAAGTACTTTATCCCTCATGATATTCCATTAAAGATGCATAGTCCGATGAAAACATAAAATTTTCAAAACCAAAACAATTATCTAGATTTGATTCTACATATCTAACTTAGATAATGGTGCACTTATTGAACATTTGTCGTCACATATAAGGGGGATACTGAGTCAATTAATAGAACCTGTTACTGCAGTAGCATATGGTGTTAGAGTTTTGACAAGCTTGTGCCAAAATTAAGTTAGCATGTTTCCATTTCAAATATCTCAAAAGTCAGCGATTTAAAATAAAAGTTACTTCAAAATAAAGCAAGGTAGATTATAAGGAACAATCTAATATGTTTAACTCAGAAAATGTCAGAAACTCAAAACCATCGGACTATGCAACTTTAACTAAAGTGATATTCCTTCATTAAAATTGATATTGTATCGATAAAAATGATATTGCATCGATAAAAATGATATTGCACCGATAAAAGTGATATTCCATCAGTCTCCGAGCCCGGTATCACAAATTTGTATTTCTTTTCATATGATTAATTATTTCTTTAAAGCCACATAACCCGATAAAAGGATCACATTTTCGCCACCAATTCACTTGCCTTGATTTGATCCTACATATCCAACTTAGATACTCGTGCACTGATTAAACATTCATTGTTGCATTGAAGAAACAATAAAGTCAATTTAATAGAACCTGTCACTGCTGAAGTCTGTGATGGCCAACATTGATATACACGCAAACATTAAAGTTGCATAGTCCGATGGTTTTGAATTTCTGTATTTTTTCTGAGATAAATATATTGGATCGATCACTAGTATCTACTTTACATTAGTTCAAAGTTACTTTTATTTTGAGTGCAAACATGGAAAATTAGTTTTGGCAAGCTTGCCAAAACTCTGACACCATAGACTTCTGCAGTAACAGGTTCTGTTAAATTGACTCAGTATTGCCTTCTACGCAGAAACAAATGCCTAATAAGTGCATCAGTTTCTAACTTAGATATAGCAAATCAAATCTAGATAATTGGTTTGGTTTTGAAAATTTGATATTTCATCGGACTATGCAGCTTTAATTTGGAGTGTTTTCACTATATCTTTAAATTAATGTCAAACATTGAAAATAAAAAGCTTATTCAAATTAAAGTAAAAATAAGAGGGAGTGATTAGGGAGATCATACTAAGCTCCCTAATCTCTCCCTCTGTCTCTCCCTCTGTCTCTCTCTCTATGTCTTTCTCCCTCTGTCTTTCTCTATGTGTCTCTGTGTCTGTCTCTCTCTCTCTGTCCCTGTCGCTCACGCTGTCTTTCTCTGTCTCTCTGTGTCTCAGCCTCTCGCTCTCTGTCTCTCTCCCTCCTTTCTCTCCCTCTGTCTCTCCCTCTGTCTCTCTCCCTCTGTCTCTCTGTGTCTTTCTCTCTCTGTGTCTCTCTGTGTATGTCTCTCTCTCTGTCCATGTATCTCTCTGCCCCTGTCTCTCTCTGTCTCTCTGTGTATTTCTCTCTCTGTGTCTCTGTGTCTGCCTCTCTCTGTCCCTGTCTCTCCCTCTGTCTCTCTCCCTCTGTCTCTCTCTCTGTCTCTCTCTGTCTTTCTCTCTCTGTGTCTGTCTCTCTCTGTCCATGTATCTCTCTGTCCCTGTCTCTCCCTCTGTCTCTCTCTGTCTCTCTGTGTCTTTCTCTCTCTGTGTCTCTCTGTGTCTGTCTCTCTCTGTCCCTGTCTCTCCCTCTGGTTCTCCCTCTGTCTCTCTCCCTCTGTCTCTCTGTGTCTTTCTCTCTCTGTGTCTCTCTGTGTCTGTCTCTCTCTCTCCCTGTCTCTCCCTCTGTCTCTCCCTCTGCCTCTCCCCCTCTGTCTCTATCTGTCTTTCTCTCTCTGTGTCTCTGTGTCTGTCTCTCTCTGTCCCTGTCTCTCTCGCTCTGTCTTTCTATATCTCTCTCTGTCTCTGCCTCTCTGTCTGCCTCTCTTGCTCTGTCTCTCGGTCTTTCTCTCTCTGTCTCTCTGTCTCGTCATGCGGTCTTATCGACACCGTCTTACGGAGTATAACAATCGGTAATATCAATTAATATCATTAATTAGAAACAATTACCTTCCGTATGTTTATACTCGCAATATGCATTGTACGCCACATATATAATGGATTAACTCAAAGCCAAGGGCTATGCACATTTCAATAATTGCAGTTTAATGTTTTAGAGTTCAGCAATTTTCTTCTGTTAAGAAAAAAGATAACTATTTTAGCTTGAAGATTTTATGCAACCAGACGGGATGGCCGAATGAGTTCAAGCATCCATCTCCCGTGCTGGTAGATCATGGGGTCGTCGGTTCGAACCCTGGTCGAGCCAAACCAATTACTTAAAAATTGATAATTGTCGCTTCCTAGCCAGGTGCTCGGCATTAATAGGATAGGGCAAGGACTGGTTGGCTCAGTGTCAGGATAATGTGACTGAGTGGGATATCAGGTCATGGTGCCGGTGGCCTGGTTTCCCAGTGGGACAGCACTATAAAGTCACCATGAGTGCGCACTGTCACAAGTCGGTACCCATCCTGATATGATCGTAGATGTTGCTAGGATGTAAATCAACAACAAGCAAACAAATCCCCCCCCCCCCCCCACCCTATAACTTTTATTTTAAATGACTTAAGTGCCTGTCACACCTTACCGGATTGAGCAACGGACATAAACCGGACAAAGAATTGTCTAGTCCGTTGGTGTCCGGCATCAAAATGTACCAAAATGTTTCGAACTGTGGCAACGGCCGCCAGATGAAGCGGACGCTAAACGGACATGGAACGTACATTAACAAATATCCACTGGACGATAACTGGATGATAACTGGACGACAACCGAATGTCTAACGGACGGACCAAACACCAAACGGACACGTACTGGACTGTTTACGGACGCGCCAAAAACATATACTGACCGAATTCCCGCAACACCGTCAACGGACACTGCAGGAAGCAAACCGGAGATGTAACAGATGGGTACTGGACATGAAATAGACAAAACAGACTTAAACCGGACATCAGCCGTACACGTCAGTCCGGCGGTGTCCGGTACAAGTTTTGTGCATGTTCAAAACTTGTACCGGAAAACACCGGAGATAGAATGGATACGCTGGATGGGTACCATATAGAAACCGGACATTGATGTATTTCACCGGACAGTGTCTGGTTTCTATCTGTTTCCCCAGTCTGGTAAGGTGTGACTGAGCCTTTAGTCAGGAGCTATGCAACGTGAACATATTTCCGAATAATGTTGGTGCTGACGTCAAGATTCTGATGCCAGTAACGACATGTTCTATTCAATTAAATTAACTCAGTAAAAAGTCCCGTCTGCGCAGCATGCTACTCAAATAGTCCTGATATGACCTTACATGTTGCAGGGCGTCAACACGTAAACAAAATCAACCAACATACTTAAATACACCAGTACCTCATTATGTAACCTTCGACCTTAATAATTAAGTTTGGAACCTACAGAGTCAGATACTGATATCATTAAGTTCATGATATTTTGTAATTATGAAAAAACTATTTATATGGATAACATTATCTCTTCATTCCCACCCTCAACCTGACCCAAACACACAAAAAAGAAACACAATAAAATTACCATTCCCTGATTCATTTGTTTAGTTCCACGAACCGCCGGTCGGCCTAGTGGCGCCACTGTCAGTGGAACGCTTGGTTGGTATTTCCGCCACGTGTGGGTTTAGTCTGGTTGAGAACACGCACACGCACATGCACACGCACACATACACATACACATACACCCAGAGCCTGACACACAACCATGCACACATACACACACACGCACATGCACAAATACACACAGCCATACACACACGCATGCACATATATACACACACGCACATGCACACATACACATACACACAGCCATACACACAACCATGCACACATACACACACACGCACATGCACAAATACACACAACCATACACACATGCATGCACATATATACACACATACACACACAGCCATACACACAACCATGCACACATACACACATGCACATATACACACATGCACACATACACACAGCCATACAACCATACACACATACACAGACCCACATCCATACACACGCACATACACACACATGCACACATACACACACATGCACACATACACATACACACAGCCATACACACATACACATACACACAGCCATAAACACATACACATACACACAGCCATACACACATACACACAGCCACATGCACACACACATACCCACACAGCCATTCACACATGCACACACACACACACACGCACGCACATATACACACAGACACATGCATTCACACACATACTTGTAGACACGTTCAAATGTGACAAATATAATAACAACCGTTATAAAAAGCACGATGAAATAGTGCACACCCAATTTATTCATCGGTTTATCTATTTCATTGATTTATTTTCCTCTTACTGTAAAAATGCTTAAAGGGGCTGTCACATTAGGGTTTTTTGCGGGAGCGTATGGCGGCGTAGGCGCGTTACGTCATATACGTCGGCATACGCCGTATACGCTACTCATACGCTACGCATACGCTACTCATACACCGCCAGATGCCGGCTTATGTGAAGCGTATGAGGCATACGCCGCCATACGCTTTCATAAATCCGTCCGTCCAAATTTTGTTGTGCATGCTAAAAAAAACTCGACCTATGAGGGCGTATGACCCATACTGTCAAAAAATGTCACAGCACGCTCCCATACGCTCCTCATACGCTCCTCGTACGCTCCTCGTAGGTTCCACATTCGCTCAAAACAACCCGAAAGGTCACCAAATGTCATCATAGGCCGGCACGCGCAGGACCTACGTAGGTTTTCAATACGCTCCCGCCATACGCCGTAATGTGACAGGGCCTTTACCTTTCACTATCTTCTTTTTATCCCATCATCCTTTTATTAGTGGAAGCCTTCGTTATGGTTTGTATTTGTTGTTTTACGTCCTAGCAACATCTAAGGTCATATCAGGATAGGTACCGACTTGTGACAGTGCACACTCATGGCGACTTTTATAGTGCTGCCCCACTGGGACACCAGACTGCCAGCACCATTACCTGATATCCCACTTAGTAACATTATCCTGACACTGAGCCAACCAGTCCTTGCCCTATCCTAATAATGCTGAGCACCAGGCTAGGAAGCGACAAGTATCAATTTTTAAGTCATTGGTTTGGCTCGACCAGGATTCGAACCCACAAACTCATGGGTTCGGATCTCCCGATCTCCCAAAACAGGAGACGGATGCTTTACTCATTCGGCCACCCCGTCTGATACCTTTGTTATTTATATATATATATATATTATATTTTACCTCGGTATGCCGCCTCTGGCTAGCCGTAGGCTAGGGAGAAGGAAGCACATCCGGGTCCAGCAATTAGCATAAGTAACTCACAACGGGAGGACGTTTGTGAGTTGCTCCACAGGATTTATCTACTACTACTGCTTTTATCCAAAAGTAAGTACTGTTTTCTTCGATAACTTTGTTTATCATGCTCTATAGCATCTTTTTATGAAAGTTCAGAACTTTCTTCAGTCCTGTTTGGACTTTGTACGTTTTTTAACTTACGGATAGAACATTGCGTGCCGCTGGCACATACGAAACCGATACTGAGTTCTATCGACACCTGTTTTTCAGACAGGGAGAAATGGCAACCCGAGTTGCTCATTTCCTAAGAAAAGTCTCCCGGATCCTAATAGAGGATGATGTTGGGGATGCTTCTGGGTGTTTTTTATAAACACCCCTGACCGGTTTAAGGCGAACCTCCGAGTTTCGTAATATTTTCTCCAACTTGTTGGCGCTGTAGCCACAGGTGGGAGAAGTGTACGGAACAGAGAGAGGGGCCGATCTCACGATCGATGCCCTCCGTTTGGTTGGTTTCGTTACCACACACCTACGGCAAATTTAGCTTCACGCCTGTACTGACACGTTGCAAAACACGTTCTCTGTACCATGTTCCTCAACCCAGTTTACTGGCTTACACTTGTGTAGTTGAGATGATTCCGGGTTAGTAACGCTTTGGTTTCGTTACAGTTCCCGATGGCCACTCGCCGGAATAAGCCGCCCGCTGCAGCGGTGGGTGTCCCCCCTACGGATTACGATTCGTCTCCACCGGCTACGGCTCCGCCGTCCCCACATCCTGGGGCTCATGCCTCGGATCAAGACAGTGATCACGCCCCTCAACCAGTGGGGTGGGAGGCGAAAATGGCGGAGATGATGGAGGAGAAGATGCGCCTTTTCCAGGCGCAGACCTTTCCAGATCCTTCCCAAATCCCTGATGAGGATTGGGAAGACTTTTCTGAGGACGAAGAGGACACGCTTTCGGCACCTGAGGTTCCGAAACCGAAAGCGCGGGGCAAGAAACGCCGCCCAGTGAGCAGTTCTGGTGACGAGTTCACAAAGAAAGCGAACTCTAAGCGCTCCAAAAAGTCCAAAAAGAAGAAGGACTCCTCTTCAGACTCGTCGTCCGACTCTTCTTCCACCGAGTCGGATTCCGACACGGAACGAGCGGGTGTCTACGCCAAAATAGGCGTTAAAGCTGGCAAGAAGATTGTCAAAAAGAAAGCTCAGAAAGTGCGCACCACTACCATGATGCGCAAAACGGTGAATAGCCATTTCACTACGTTTAAACCGATCGAAGTCATCAACAAGTTGACTGAGCAGATTTCAGGAGTTAAGGGCATTCCTGCTTCGGTTTTCAAAGAGATGGATTCCGGCATTCATCTTTCCGACGAACGCCGTCGTTATGAAACTTCCCTCTGCCTGATCCATAAGGCAGTTTTGGGTGCCTTGACGTCTGTTATCCCTGTGGCTAACAGGATGCAGACAGAGAACAAGTTCTCGTCTTTGGCGCGGGTTATGGACCGGGGCATAGCTTTGTTAGCAGCCGCTAGTAACTACATGACCCATCGGAGATTTGAAAACGTTTTCAAATCGGTCACCACAGATGCCGGAAAAGAGGTTGCCCGCTCGAACAAGGTAACGGACCATGATGGTAAGGAATACACCGTGTATTCCGGACCTACCCCTATCAAGAGCAAACCGCTAGATAAATCCAAGATGTTTGGGGGTCAGCTAGCTTACCTGTACAAACAGGTAGAGGTCGACTACAAGAGTGCTAAAAACACTGAAGCAAAGAGTCGTCGCTTCCAAAACCCAGCAGGGTTCAGAAAGTCTAGGACGGATTTTCGATTCCGCAGAGGAGGAAGGCCGTTCAGGGGCGGACCGTCCTTCCAGTTCAACCAGCGAGGAAGGGGCCGAGGCGACAGGCCGGCCTCAAACTGGAACGACAACCGCGGCTACAAGAGGGATTTCGTTCCCAAGCCCCAGTTCCCGAAACAAGGGAACAAGTAGAGATTTCCACACAAACAGTGCAGCCTCCTGACCCTACAATGGTCACGGAGGAAACTCAAACTGAAGTAAGCCTTTTTCAAGCAGGGAATGTTTCTAATTGTTTACATCAATGGCAACAGTTAACCACTAATCCAGAGGTCCTGAATATTGTTAAAGGCATTCACATCCCTTTCACACAATTGCCTATACAAAAGAGAGCGCCTTTTCCGTATCAGTTTAATTCACTAGAAAAATCTCAGCTAGATCACCAGGTTCTACTGTTTGAGTCTAAGGGCATTGTCAACAGAGTTGAACATACTGAAGGGGAATATATTTCCAATATCTTCTCTACTCCTAAACCTGATGGTTCAATCCGAATGATTTTAGATTTAACTCAGTTGAATGAAATCATTGAATACAAACATTTCAAAATGTTTTCTTTAGAAACAGCTCGTGATTTAATTACCCCAGGGTGTTGGCTAGCGAGTGTTGATTTAAGGGATGCGTACTACACCGTTCCTATTCACCAGACAGATCGGAAATACCTACGTTTTCTCTGGAATGGCCAACTTTTTGAATTTACATGTTTACCTAATGGTTTGGCCTGCGCACCGCGTCTGTTTACTAAGTTGTTGAAACCAATTTTTGCACACATGGCAAAATTGGGGCATTGTATGTTTCCATACATAGATGATTCTTTTATTATGGGCCAATCTTTCACGCAATGTGAACTCGCTGTTAAAGATTTATGCAACATTTTCACCAAATTGGGTTTCTTCATACATAACAAGAAATCGGTTTTTTCTCCTACTCAGGAGCTTAAGTGTCTCGGGTTCATTCTGAACACCACGGCTATGACCGTTTCGCTTACACGCCAAAAGAAAGATAAGCTTTACCGCACAGCGATACAGCTGTTAGACACTTCTAGGCCAAAGATTAGACAGGTCGCGGTCCTTATCGGGGTCATGGTTTCGTATAGTCCAGCTATTCTATACGGAGCGGCACACATAAAATCCCTCGAAATTGATAAAAATTTGGCGCTGGCCCGCGCAAAGGGAAACTTTGAAAAGACCATGTTTATTTCGGAGAACGGCCTAGCCGACATTGATTGGTGGCTAAACCACTTTGACCATTCCCCCAATCCCATTAGAATGGGAGAGCCTGACACTACCGTTACCACTGACGCGTCTCTCCAAGGGTGGGGAGCACATCAAAATGATGTAGCAACGGGAGGAAGATGGCTAGAATCGGAACTCCCCGATCATATTAACGTTCTAGAACTAAGGGCCATTTACTTGGGATTAACCAGTCTAGTAAAAATACCCAAAAATAATGTACGTATCCTCACGGATAACACCACAGCTATGGCTTATGTCAGAAATATGGGAGGTAC
Organism: Branchipolynoe longqiensis; assembly: GCA_030323885.1. NCBI lineage: Eukaryota > Metazoa > Annelida > Polychaeta > Phyllodocida > Polynoidae > Branchipolynoe > Branchipolynoe longqiensis. The sequence continues at coordinate 41,056,362 of CM059203.1, forward strand.
AAAATCGATTAAATGTAATGCAATGGCACTTCTCATTTGGAACTGGGCTCAAACCTTTGATGTCTGGTTAACTGTTAATCACATTCCAGGCACACAAAATTGTCTAGCTGACAAGATGAGTCGCCAGTTCCATGATCACTTAGAGTGGTCACTTAATCCATCCATTTTCAAACACATTTGTCACACATGGGGTTCACCTCAGATCGATTTGTTCGCTTCGCGTAATAACTTTAAAATTCCAAAATATGTTTCGTGGCACCCGGAACCCAATGCTTGGCACATTGATGCCTTCTCCCTAAAGTGGCGACATCATTTCTTTTACATTTTCCCCCCCTTTACTATCATTAGCAAAGTCGCCAGAAAGATTCAAATGGAGGGGACACACGCCATACTCATCGTCCCCGAGTGGCACACGCAACCGTGGCTACCGACGTTACTAGCCACAGCCAAAAGCAGCCTTCGCTTCCCAAGATTCCGAGGAAACCTCAAACATCAGGGACCACTAGAACGCCACGGAAACGTGTCGACAACTCCGTTAGTGGCATTCCTTTTTTAAATAAATATTTAGAACAGTTTGGCTTAGACAAAATTACACAACAGCGTTTGGTTGATGATGCGTGGAGAAAAGGAACGGTGAAAATGTATACTACGTATTTAAAGAAATGGGGTATTTATTGCCTGCTTAAGAAAGTCAAGCCAATGACTCCCACAGTATCCCAGGTAGGACTCTTCCTACGTTACCTAGAGGACGAAGGCCTAGGATATGGCGCTATTAACGCTGCCAGATGTGCTCTGTCGATAATCCTACCGCGGGTTAATGGACAAACAATGGGTAAACACCATGTTATTTGTTGGATCATACGATCAATTTATCAGAGGAATCCGCCTAAACCCAAATATAATAGGTTTTGGGATGTTTCTCTAGTGTTCAACCTCTTCAAGAAATGGCCAGAAAATAAGTTTCTGGACGTTAAACTTTTAGGTTTCAAAGTCGCAGTTTTGCTTCTCCTGGTCACTGGACACAGAGGCCAAACTATAGTTGCCCTGTCGCTGAATGGTCTAGAAATTGACAGTAAAGAGGCCACGTTTGATTTATCAACTTTATTAAAATCAAACCGATTAGGTGACCCCCTTTCTACGATAGGGGTGTCCAGTTTCACTCAGGATCGCAAGTTATGTGTCGTATCTGCGATACGAAATTATATATCCAAGACAAGATTAATAAGAAACTCAAGACAGCTATTGGTCAGCTTTATTAAGCCACACAAGGCCATTTCCAGGGATACCCTCGCCCGATGGACAATGAATGTGTTAAAACTGGCGGGAGTAAATACAGACAGGTACTCATCGCACTCTACACGTGGTGCAATGGTGTCCAAGGCAAGATTGCTAGGCATCTCCGTTAAACGGATCCTAGCTCACGCGGGATGGAAAACCGCTACTTCGTTTGCTAGACATTACCACAAACGACTAGAGAAGCCTCAGCCGATAGCGCACAGGCTACTCACCAACTGAAAGAGAGAGGTAAGAAAAACATTGGTTTTTCCTCTTTTTTGCCATACAAATCGCTTTTCCATTGTTGCATACATAAGACATAATCACTAAAGAATAATAACAAAACAAGAATATCAGGATAAAAATTATTTTACGTAAAGGTCTCCCTAGCCTACGGCTAGCCAGAGGCGGCATACCGAGGTAAAATAGATTAGTTAGGCGAATCTTACCTGGGTATAGATGATGGATAACTATTGTTTTACCGAGGTAGAAGCCTCGGTTAGACGTGGGCGAGGGCCCACCCACCACGCCCTGCCACGTCTAGTCAATCACTCAATTTAGCATGAGGTCACTTGACCTTAGGTTGTTTTTTAGAATCATTTTTATCCTGAATTAGTAGGTAAAGATTGCTGGACCCGGATGTGCTTCCTTCTCCCTCGCCCACGTCTAACCGAGGCTTCTACCTCGGTAAAACAATAGTTATCCATCATCTATACCCAGGTAAGATTCGTCTAACTAATCTATATATATATATAATGTATTATATGAATATAAATTGCGAGTGTATGCATTGGTAATGTGCGGGCATATATATCGGGCTATGCTATTTCGGACTAGTCGGCATGTTCCGTTCCGGAACCTTGGCCTGCATTTCGGATGGCTCCACGCCATGCCAGGTGTTTTCGGCCATTTCGAATGCGCCGATCCAAGCATTCGTTGGTGAAATTTTGACTTATTATGTAACGGTAGGGCATTTATAGTCTGGCTAAGGGCCGGAATAAACATCGGTTCCCACCCACACGTCCGTTATGTTCTCTTTCTGCTATCTCCCTAAGCAATGAATATTTATTTATATATATATATATATATATATATATATATATATATATAATAAATATTCTATGTATACCCAATTATGCGATTATAAAGATACGTAAGGGAATTATCATTATTGTTTTACCCCGTAATACCCAACACTTTACCAGTGGCGTCACCTGCGGCCTCCTCGCCTCCACCGGATGTAGACCAGTGTCAGTCATATACAAAGGGCAGTTACCGTATAAAGGTAGAAATGAACACCAGACAAATAACAAGTAACAAATAACAGAAGGCGATAAGTGAGCGTGGGATGAGTACAATCTCTGGTTTAGGGATTATCGGCCCTGTCCTAAAAATTAAAAATAAATTCCTCTTGCGAGAGTGAGGTTGGCGCGTCCAGTAGGGACGGTAAGCACCGGTGGCGGTGCCACCAGTCAGGGGGCGCAGGAGGCAGTGCATAGAATCAGGATAACAATAATATATATAATCAAATAATTCCCTTCTGCGCCTTTATAGTTATACTCGGATAATTTGTGTGTTGACCGTAGGGAGGCCTATAGCGACAAGGCATATATGTAAAGCACCTGGTGGCGGGGCGGTGAACTAAGCTAGTTCCGACCCACGCCGCCGGGGGAGGCACCGTGCGTATTTGCTTACATCTGTATATACGTTGTATATACGTAGGTATATATATATATAAATGCTGACTACAGTACAAATGATGAAGACAAGACTATGTAGTGGTTGAGATAATATATTCTCTGGCATAGGGAATATGATAGCCTTAAAAAAAAAATTCTCGGGCGCAAGTGACAGTGTAGCGTCCAGTATAGAAGCGTGCCGGTGGTGGAGCCACCGGTCACGTGGTTGGAGGGGGGCCATACATCAAGTAAGCCACCCCATCAGTAATAGAGTATGAAATAAACATATAATCCCTTCCGTGCCTTTATACTCGCATAATGCTTATACCTCACCTATATAATATATAGCTAGGACCTCGTTTATTCGTGTTGGAGTTTTAGGTCCTAGTACTAGTAGTCACAAGTCGATACCCATCCTGATATGACCTTAGATGTTGCCCGGACATCTTGGGTCATTTCTTTTTATATTTGATAAATATATATTTTGTTAATAGAAAAGAATCGACTATTTGACTCAGTTCTATTACAAACATGAGTAATTGGCTACACCAACTTCACCACATGCGTGGCTGGAGGCAGCCAAGGTGGTCTAGTGGTTAGCTGCTGGGGTATGAGTTCGAGTCCTGAATATATAGCACCTTGTATATCGAGTGGGATATCGAGCTTTGGTATCAGCGGCGCGGCACGGCACCCCACTGACGCAGCACTATAAACTCGATATCGCTGTCACAAGTCGGCCTGATATGACCTTTGATGTTGCTAGTGTGTAAAACCCCAATATATGAATAATCCAACTATTGAACTATTTTATGGGACAGTTTTAGTTTTGTTCCTGTTTGATTTTTGCGCCGGTTTTCTCTAAATTTGTTAATAATAGTCGACGGTTTGTTGGTTGGTTGCTTGTTGGAGTTTAACGTCCTGGCAACATCTACGGTCTTGTGACTCATGGTGAATTTATAGTGCTGCCCCACTGGGAAATCAGGCCGCATCACCTTGGCCCCGATATCCCACTCAGTCACATTATCCTGACACTAAGCTAACCAGTCCTTGCCCTATCCTAGTAATGCCGAGGGCCAGGCTAAGAAGCGACAAACATCAATTTGATAAGTCATTGATTTGACTCGTCCGGGAACCGAACTCCCGATCTCCCGCACAGGAGGGGGCCTGCGCTCTACCGATTCGTCCACCGCGTCCGCTGGGTTTACTAGTAATTGTCGATGGTTTGTTTGTAATTACCCCCACACCCCCACACCCCTCCACCTACAATCAGGAAAACACGTGAAGGTGAACATTTAGTGCACACACCCCCAACACCGCAAAGGTCACCAGGTCGGTCCCCAAGGTCACGGGGTTACGCGCAAAGGTCAGTTCCCAGTCAAGGCCACCTGATAGCGTAAGGTCGCGACGACATGTGACGGATTAGTGTGACGTCACGGACTGGCTCGCCTCTGATAGGTTGGAATGTCCCCCCCACGTGACTGACCACGTGACTGGCGCCACCTGACGGAGGGAGAGCCTGCGCCCGCCAATCAACGGGCCGGATTATTTTACTCATTTATGTCATTCCCCCCCCCGACACCCACCCACCAGACACGCCCAGCCTCCCCTCTGCTCTGATCTCCTCTGATCTCTCCATTTCTCCTCTCTCTCCCTCTCCTCTCCCTCTCCTCTCCTCTCCTCTCCTCTCCTCTCCTCTCCTTTCCTCTCCTCTCCTCTGACGGGATGGCCGAATGAGTTAGAGCGTCCGTCTCCCGTGCTGGTAGATCGTGGGGTCGTGGGTTCGAGTCCCGGTCGAGTCAAACCAATGACTTAAAATTGATACTTGTCGCTTCCTAGCCAGGCGCTCGGCATTATTAGGATAGGGCAAGGACTGGTGTGCTCAGTGTCAGGATAATGTGACTGAGTGGGATACCAGGTCATGGTGCCGGCGGCCTGGTTTCCCAGTGGGACAGCACTATAAAGTCGCCATGAGTGCGCACTGTCACAAGTCGGTACCCGTCCTGATATGACCTTAGATGTTGCTAGGGCATAAAACAACAACAAACAAACAAACAAACCTCTCCTCTCCTCTCCTCTCCTCTCCTCTCCTCTCCTCTCCCCTCCTGTCCTCTCCTCTCCTCTCCTCTCCTCTCCTCCCCTCTCTCCTCTCCTGTCCTCTTCTCTTCTCTTCTCTCCTCTCTTCTCAGCTCTCCCCTCTCCCCTCGCCCTCTCCCCTCCCCTCGCCCTCTCCCCTCCCCTCTCCCCTCGCCCTCTCCCCTCCCCTCGCCCTCTCCCCTCCTGTCCCTTCCCCTCTCCCCTCTCTCCTCTCCTTTCTTCTATCTTCTCAGCTCTCCCCTCCGCTCCTCCACCCCCCACCCCCACCCCCCTTCCTCTATCCTGTCTTCTACCACCCAGTGCCTCTGTGATAGGAGCTTTGTTGAAATTGAGGCTTCTCAATATCCAGAAATATCATTTAACAAGAAGGATAAGAATAAGAATAAACAGTTCCACCTGTTAAAACTGCATAGTCTGATGAAGCATCACATTTTCAAAACCAAAACAAGTATCTCAGTTTGATTCTACATATCTGACTTAAATACTGGTGCACTTGTTAAACATTTGTCACCACATAGAAGGGAATAAGGAGGCAATTTAATAGAACCTGTTACTGCAGAAACCTATGGTGTTAGAGTTTTGGCAAGCTTGCTGAAACTAATTTTGCTTGTTTGCACTTCAAATATCTCAAAAGTTAGCTATTTAAAATAAAAGTTACTTCAAGTGAAAGTACGGTAGATTATAATGATCAACCTAATATGTTTATCTCGGAAAATGACAGAAACTCAAAACACATTGGACTATGCATCTTTAAGTGAGGGTTGTGGGTAACAGAACCCCCCCCCCCCCCCATAACCAGGTAGCCACCGGTCGCGGTGGCAGTATCGGTAGAGCAGAGGCTTCCCATGCGGGAGTTCAATTCCAGGTCGAGTCAAACAAATGACTTACAAAATTGATACGTGTCCCTTCCTAGCTTGGCGCTAGGCATTAATAGGATAGGGCAAGGCCTGGTTAGCTGAGTATCAGGATAATGTGACTGAGTGGGAAATTGGATCATGGTGCCAGTGACCTGGTCTCCCAATGGGGCAACATTATAAAGTCACCCTGAGGGTGCACTGTCACAAGTCGGTACCCATCCTGATATGACCTTAGATATTGCCAGGACGTAAAACTACAACAACAAAATCAGACGGGATGGTGGAATGAGTTAGAGCGTCCGTCTCCCATGTTGGTAGATCGTGGGATTTTAGGTTCGAACCCGGGTCGAGTCAAACCAATGATTTAAAAATTGATTCTTGTCACTTCCTAGCCTGGGCCTCGGCATTATTAGGATATTGCAAGGAGCAGTGGAATGAGGAAGACCAATTGTCCACGATTGAAATTTCCCCGAATGTCAAACGGATGGACCGAACATCAACCGGACACGAACTGGACTGATCACGGATGCGCCAAAAACCGACGGACCGAATTCCCGCAACACAGTCGACAAACTCTTCAGGAAACAAACCGGAGACATAACGGATGGGTACCGGACATGAACCGGACAAAACAGACTAAACAGACTTAAAATGGACACCAACCGTACACGTCAGTCTGGCGGTGTCCAGTACAAGTTTTGTGCATGTTTAAAACTTGCCACCGTACACACCAGACACCACCGGAAAGATAACGGAAATGCCGGATGCCTACGGTATATAAACCGGATATTGACGTATTTCACAAAACTGTTTTCTATCCGGTACCCCAATCCGGTAAGGTGTGACTGAGCCTTAATCAACTCATGTACCAAAAAGAAGAGAGAAAAAAGCAAACCTTCCCATGCCTACCTGTGTATGTGGAATTTCACCTGGGGAAACACTAGCAACATCTTTAGTTATGAGGCAATCACATTGTCCTGGCATTGAGCTAAGCAATCCTTACCCTATCCTACTAATGACGTGTGCCTGAGAAGCGGGTGCTCTAACTCCTAGGCTATCCTGGCCGGTCGGTACTCGATCGAGACTAATATAATAAGCAGTTTGATATCGTAAATATCAGTTTAATATTTGAAAACCGGAAATATGTCTAGAGCAGGTTTCAAGCCCACATCTCTTGTTGTGGGTTCGAACCCTGGTCGAGTCAAACCAATGACATAACAATTTATACTTATCACTTTCTAGCCTGGCGCTCAGCATTTTTAGGATAGAGCAATGACTGGTTGGCTCAGTGTCAGGATAATGTGACTGAGTGGGATATCAGGTCATGGTGCTGGTGGCATGGTCTTCCAAAACAATTATCTAGTTTTGATTCTACATTTCTCACTTTGATACTGATGCACTTATTAAGTATTTGTTGCCACATAGCAGAGAGTACTGCGGGAGATCGGGAGTTCGAATCCCAGGCCAGTCAAACTGATGACTTATCAAATTTATACTTGTCGCTATCTAACCTGGGGCTCTGCATTAATAGGATAGGGTAAAGACTGGTTTGCACATTATCAGGATAATGTGACTGTATGGGGTATCAAGTCATGGTGCTGGCGGCCTGGTCTTCCAGTGGGGCAGCACCATAAAGTCACCATGAGTGCGCACTGTCACAAGTCGGTACCCGTCCTGATATGACGTTAGACTTTGCTGTCACACTGTCGACTACACACGTCCGCCACAAAGTCACACGTCATGCAGTCACACAGTCATATGTCAGTTCCCGTCGTAGCGTGACTAATCTCATATGTTGCTGGGGCGTGAAACCCCCTCCCATCACTGCACCAACGACTCAAACTGAAGGGTTTAATTCGACACAACGCGCACCTCCTGAGTGAGAGTGTCACTTCTAACGGAGTGCTGGCTGTTGTCACGTGACTTGGGGAAAGAATGGAAAGTTTGCGTTTTCACTAACAGCTGCATCACGTGACTGCCATTAATTCACATCCACCTGCGTCCCACGTGGCTAACAAACCGTCCACTCGGTTGGAAACGGCGAATCGTTAATACCCTGCGCTAACTACACTGAGGATCCGACAAGACAATCGGCTGGCAACTGTTTGTACCTAGTACTATCGGCTGTGACAGTCTGACAAGATGGTCAGTCAGCAACTGTTTGTATCTCGTGCTAACGGCTGTGACAGTCTGACAAGACGGTTAGTCAGCAACTGTTTGTACCTAGCGCTAACAGCTGTGACAGTCTGACAAGAAGCTGAGTCAGCAACTGTTTATACCTAGTGCTAACTGCTGTGACAGTCTGACAAGATGGTCAGTCAGCAACTGTTTGTATCTCATGCTAACGGCTGTGACAGTCTGACAAGACGATCAGTCAGTAACTGTTTGTATCTAGCTTTAACGGCTGTGACAGTCTGACAAGACGGTTAGTCAGCAACTGTTTGTACCTAGCGTTAACAGCTGTGACAGTCTGACAAGACGGTTAGTCAGCAACTGTTTGTACCTAGCGTTAACGGCTGTGACAGTCTGACAAGAAGCTGAGTCAGCAACTGTTTATACCTAGTGCTAACTGCTGTGACAGTCTGACAAGACGGTCAGTCAGCAACTGTTTGTATCTCGTGCTAACGGCTGTGACAGTCTGACAAGACAATCAGTCAGTAACTGTTTGTATCTAGCGTTAACGGCTGTGACCGTCTGACAAGACGGTTAGTCAGGAACTGTTTGTACCTAGCGTTAATGGCTGTGACAGTCTGACAAGACGGTTAGTCAGCAACTGTTTGTTGGTTGTTGGTTGTTTGTGTGGTTGGTGTGTGTTTGTTTGGTGGTGTGGTTGGTGTGTGTTGTTGGTTGGCTGTGACAGTCTGACAAGACGGTTAGTCAGCAACTGTTTGTTATATATATGTACATATATAACCACTTGGAATAAAAACATTCGATGTGTTGCCTTTCAGTGTCGATGACCTATGCACCCAGTGCCCCCTGCATGTGTACACTTCTAACTTTCACACTTCGGAACCAATTTAATTCCGATTCTAATAGGCGACATTAAATGAACAGTTTCGTGTTAGTTTTTTGGGGTTTTTTTTAACTGAAAAGAGAAAAAAAGAAAATCAGAAAAACTTCAGCACATCAGCATCAAACTTGAAAGAAAATGAAAATCATGAGCTTACGTGAGAAACAGTCTTGAAAGACTGGGTAAATGAAATTACCAGATCAATTCTAATCCAAGAAGCAAAATATATTCTTTAAATACTTCTCTATTTTATAATATAGAATTAAAGAATTCATGTAGATTTCAATTGCCTTTAACACTCGAATAGGAAGCTTTCGGTGGCTTACTATCTTGTTTGGGGTTTTGTTTTTGCATTCTCTCCCATTTCACCAACTCAATGCCAGTGTACAACTGGGCCGTAATCGATTAACACGACCCGGGCGACTCTGGTCATCCGAGTCGTCAGAATTTCAAATCGAACAACGCGAGTGAAGTCGACAAATACATGTGCTGTGTGCAAAACGATCCGACCCCAGTAACCCATCTCTTAGCTGGGGTTGGCTACGAGCGATGACGTCAGATTTGCGCGTGTACCGTCTTGCACGATAACAGCTACCAATACCAGTCATACATGTTTTTTTTTAAAAGAATAACCTAGATTAATGAAATTGAAATATAGCTAAACTATCCCATCATAAAACACTTTAAATCCTATTTTGCTGTAGTTTAATCGGTTATTAAAAAAAAAAAAAGGTTTGGGACTAAGCCATCATTTTTTTCACCCCGAGCATGGAGAAGCTAATTCGATTATTCGACCCGAGTCTGTAGGATGTGCGCATGCGCCAAAAAGTTGCTCGGGTGACCCGAGTTGATTAATCGATTACGCCCTTGGTGTAGAGAGCATTGGAACGACCCCCTGTACAGTTAATTTCTGTTTGAAGCAGGGTCTTTTTTGCTCGGATTTAAAGCTGCATTGTGCGACTAAGTATCACATTTTTCAAACCAAAACATTCACCTAGATGTTTTTCTACATATAGATCTAACTAAGATACTGATGCACTTATTCGGCATTTATCACCACATAGATGGGAAAACTGAGTCAATTTAATAGAATCTGTTACTGCATAAGCGAAATAGCGAATGGTAGACAGGAAGTATGAATACTTATTTGTCTCTCATTTTTGCTTGAGTGCAAGTAAATAAGCAACATAAGGAATAATTAGTAGCATGTGGTGAATAAGGGGTCAAATTTCCCTGGATCATCAGCCCATGCTTTTTCTAATCTTTTCTTGAATGAATTTATTGACTCGGCATCAATAACATTTTGTGGGAGACTGTTCCATATATTTATGATCCTGTTTGAGAAACTGTGTTGCCTTAACTTTGAAATGGCTCTGGGTTTTACTAGTTTGAGAGTATGGCCCCGACTGCCTTCTCTTTTATTCAAGGTGAAAAATTGGTTCATATCTACAGTGTCAGAATTCTGGTGTCCTTGCCAACATTAATTTAGTATGTTTGTGCTTCAAATATCTCCAAAGTTAGCCATTTAAAATGAAAGTTACCGCCAACTAAAGTAAGGTAGATTATAACAATCAGTTAAATATATTTATCTCAGAAAAATGGCCGAAGCTCAAACCATCGGGCTATGAAACTTTAAGCAGGATTGTCATAGACCCCGACTCTGGGTGGGGGTGAATCTTTCCTATATCTACACTCTCGACCTCACTTCCGGTGAGACGCCGGACATTCCGCCTGACTCGGGACGTGACTTCCGGTGTGTAAACACACCAAGTCGCAGCGTTAGTCCCGGCACAGGCACCAGCGGAACACACAGACACACACAGATACACACACACAGGCACCAGCGGAACACACAGACACACATATACACACACAGGCACCAGCGGAACACACATACACACAGATACACACACACAGGCACCAGCGGAACACACAGACGCACACAGATGCACACACAGGCACCAGCGGAACACACATACACACACAGGCACCAGTGGAACACACATACACACAGATACACACACAGGCACCAGCAGAACACACAGACACACATATACACACAGGGACCAGTGGAACACACATATACACACACAGGCACCAGCGGAACACACATACACACACAGATACACACAGGCACCAGCGGAACACACAGACACACACAGATACACACACAGGCACCAGCGGAACACACACACACACAGATACACACACAGGCACCAGCGGAACACACAGATACACACACAGATACACACACAGGCACCAGCAGAACACACTTACACACACAGATACACACACAGGCACCAGCGGAACACACCGACACACACAGATACACACATACAGGCACCAGCGGAACACACATACACACAGATACACACACAGGCACCAGCGGAACACACATACACACACAGATACACACACAGGCACCAGTGGAACACACAGACACACACAGATACACACACAGGCACCATCGGAACACACAGACACACACAGATACACACACAGGCACCAGCGGAGCACGCAGACACACACAGATACACACACAGGCACCAGTGGAACACACAGACACACACAGATACACACACACACAGGTACCAGCGGAACACACCTACACACACAGATACACACACGCATGCACCAGCGGAACACAGACACACACAGATACACGCACAGGCACCAGCAGAACACACAGACACACGCAGATACACACACAGGCACCAGTGGAACACACATACACACAGATACACACACAGGCACCAGCGGAACACACATACACACACAGATACACACACAGGCACCAGTGGAACACACAGATACACACAGATACACACACAGGCACCAGCCGAACACACAGACACACACAGATACACACACAGGCACCAGCAGGACACACAGATACACACAGATACACACACAGGCACCAGCGGAACACACATACACACACAGATACACACACAGGCACCAGCGGAACACACAGACACACAGATCCACACACACAGGCACCAGCGGAACACAGAGACACACACAGATACACACACAGGCACCAGCAGGACACACAGATACACACAGATACACACACAGGCACCAGCGGAACACACATACACACAGATCCACACTCAGGCACCAGCGGAGCACACAGATACACACAGATACACACACAGGCACCAGCGGAACACACAGACACACAGATACACACACAGGCACCAGCGGAGCACACAGATACACACAGATACACATACAGGCACCAGCGGAACACACAGACACACACAGATACACACACAGGCACAAGCGGAACACACATACACACAAATACACACACAGGCACCAGTGCAACACACATACACACAGATCCACACACAGGCACCAGCAGAACACACATACACACAGATCCACACACAGGCACCAGCGCAACACACATACACACAGATACACACAGGCACCAGCGCAACACACAGACACACAGATACACACACAGGCACCAGTGCAACACACAGACACACAGATCCACACACAGGCACCAGCGGAACACACAGACACACACAGATACACACACAGGCACCAGCAGGACACACAGATACACACACAGGCACCAGAGGAACACACATACACACAGATCCACACACAGGCACCAGCGGAGCACACAGATACACACACAGGCACCAGCGGAACACACATACACACAGATACACACACAGGCACCAGCGGAGCACGCAGATACACACAGATACACACACAGGCACCAGCGGAACACACAGACACACACAGATACACACACAGGCACCAGCGGAACACACATACACACAGATACACACACAGGCACCAGTGCAACACACATACACACATATCCACACACAGGCACCAGCAGAACACAGATACACACAGATCCACACACAGGCACCAGCGCAACACACAGACACACAGGTACACACACAGGCACCAGCAGAACACACAGACACACAGATACACACACAGGCACCAGTGCAACACACAGACACACAGATCCACACACACAGGCACCAGTGCAACACACAGACACACAGATACACACACAGGCACCAGTGCAACACACAGACACACAGATCCACACACAGGCACCAGTCCAACACACAGACACACAGATCCACACACAGGCACCAGTGCAACACACAGACACACACAGATACACACACAGGCACCAGCGGAACACAGACACACAGATCCACACACAGGCACCAGCGGAACACACAGACACACACATATACACACACAGGCACCAGCAGGACACACAGATACACACAGATACACACACAGGCACCAGCGGAACACACATACACACAGATCCACACACACAGGCACCAGCGGAACACACATACACACAGATCCACACACACAGGCACCAGCAGAGCACACATACACACAGATCCACACACAGGCACCAGCGGAACACACATACACACAGATCCACACACACAGGCACCAGCGGAACACACAGACACACACAGATACACACACAGGCACCAGCGGAACACACAGACACACAGATACACACACAAGCACCAGCGGAGCACGCAGACACACACAGATACACACAGGCACCAGTGCAACACACAGACACACAGATCCACACACACAGGCACCAGCGGAACACACATACACACAGATCCACACACAGGCACCAGTGCAACACATAGACACACAGATACACACACAGGCACCGGTGGAACAAGCGTATACACACAGATACACACACAGGCACCAGCGGAACACACATACACACAGATACACACACATGCACCAGTGCAACACATATACACACAGATCCAATCACACAGGCACCAGCGGAACACACATACACACAAATACACACACAGGCACTAGTGCAACACATATACACACACAGGCATCAGCACAACACACATACACACATATACTCACACAGGCACCAGCAGAACATACATACACACATATACACACACACACAGGCACCAGTGCAACACACATACACACACACAGATACACACACATGCACCAGTGCAACACACAGACACACACATACACACACATGCACCAGCGCCACACACAGACACACACACAGATATGCACACACAGGCACCAACACAACACACATACACACACAGACATGCACACACAGGCACCAGCACAACACACAGACACATATACACACAGGGGCACCAGCGCAACACACATACACACACAGATACTCACACACAGGCACCAGCACAACAGACATAACACAGATACACACACAGGCACCAGCGGAACACACATACACACACAGATACACACACACAGGCACCAGCGGAACACACAGGCACCAGTGCAACACACATACATACACAGACACACACAGGGATCAGCGGAACACACAGACACAGACACACATACTGACACACACACAGATACACACACACAGGCACCAGCGGAACCTGCCTCACTGTCACACACACATATACACTCAGACACAGACACACACAGACACACACATGCAGCAGAAATGGAACCTGCCTCACTGTCACATGGACAGACAGACACACATGCATGCGAAAGTGGAATTAGCCTCACTGACACAGACACACAGACACACACACGGACACACACATGAAGGCACCAGCAGAACCTGCCTCACTGTCACACACAGACAGACACCGACACATACACACAGGCACCAGCGGAACCTGCCTCACTGTCACACACAGACACACATGCAGGTGAAAGCGGAATTAGCCTCACTGTCACACACACACAGACACACGGACACACACATGAATGCACCAGCAGAACCTGCATCACTGTCACACACAGACAGACAGACACTGACACATACACACATACACCAGCGGAACCTGCCTCACTGTCACACACGGACACACAGACAGACATGCAGGCACAAGCGGAATTAGCCTCACTGTCACACACACAGACAAACAGACACACACACGGACACACACATGCAGGCCCCAGCAGAGCCTGTCTCGCTGTCACACACAAACACACACAGACATACACACACACACAGATCCACCCAGACACACAAACACACAGACATACACATACATACACTCATATACAGACACACACATAGACACTCATATATATACACATACACACATATCGGCGCCACTCATTGTCCTGCCTGTTATACCACGCCGCCTTGTTCGTGACGTCACGCACGCTGCTTCCTGAGAATGCTCGCTGATGGAGTCACCCTGACACTATATTTATGTTCCTGAACCCAAAACTGCTGTCCTCCTCCAATTCCCTTCTCCCTTCGACTTTTCCCATCCCCTTTCCCTACACATTCCTCTCCCCTCTCCCCTCTCCCCTCCTCCCGGTTTCCCCATCATTTTTCGCCTTCCCTTCCTCTCATATCATCCCCCTCTCCCCTCTCCCCTCTCCCCTCTCCCTTCTCCCCTCCTCCCCTCCTCCCGTTCTCCCCTCCATCTGTTCTCTCCCCTTCCCTTCCTCTCATTCCATCCCTCTCTCCTCCTTCCTCCACCGTGCTCATTCTCCCCTCTCCCTCTCCTTCTCCCTCTCCCTCTCCTCTCTCCCTCCCCTCTCCCCTCTCCCTCTCTCAATCTCCCTCTCTCACAATATCACCAAATCAGTAGGGATCAGCCCGGACCGTAGCCGAGGGACCATGACCCATTAATCCCGAAGCACTTACCCGACGACCCTGGGTGGGGGTGGAGGTGGGGGTGGAGGTGGGGGTGGAGGTGGGGGTGGAGGTGGGTGTGTGTGTGGGGGGGGGGACATCGTGCCGTGAATCTGTGAGGGCAGACCGGTTTGATGCCTGATCTGACCTCTCACCTTGAACACGAGAAGTAGCCCGAATATTGGATCTGTTCGGAGAGAATTTAATTAAAGTTGACGGAAAGCATTGGTTGTTGGAGTTTTACATCCTGGGAGCATCTAAGGTCATATCAGGATAGGTACCGACTTGTGACAGTGCGCACTCATGGCGATTTTATAGTGCTGCCCCACTGGAAGGACATGCCACCAGCACCATGACCTGATATCCCACTCAATCGGATTATCCTGACACTGAGCCAACCCGTCATTGCCCTAGCCTATTAAACCCGAGCGCCAGGCTAGGAAGCGACAAGTATAAATTTGATAAGTCATTGGTTTGACCCGACTGGGAACCAAACTCCCAATCTCCCACACGCGAAGCCTGCGCTCTACCCATTCGGCCATCGCGTCCGGTGCTCCCACGGTGATGATTCATAGCAATGCACCAGTTTTGAATTTATTAAAATAAGTAAATAAATAAACAAACAAACCTTTTAAAAACTTTTCAGACATGGGATATCATCCACTGTGGGAACGGCAGGAACACAGCAGGAGAGAGATAGGGTTGCGGTAAATGGGTCCGCTATCCTGTCTGGCTATTCGGACGAGTCTGTAAAGGCTCTGTCACACATCACCGGATTGGGGAAACGGAAGGAAACCGAACAAAGTCCGTTGATATCCGGCAAAGTCCGGTTTGTGTCCATTGCATATCCGTTGATATCTGTTGATATTCGTTGATATCCGGCCTGATCCGTTACAAGTTTTGCGCATGCACAAAACTTGTAGCGGATTGTGCCGGACTGACCTATGCGGTTATTATTCATTACCGTCTATCCCCCATCCGTTCCCCGTCCGTTCCCCGTCTGTTCCCTGTCCGTTCCCATCCGTTACATATCCACTACACATCCATTGCCGTTTGTTATAGTTCTTTTTGTATTCTGAATTGTCCGTTGATCATTAGATACATTATCAACCATTACCGTCAGTTACCCATCCGTTACCCATCCATTGCATAATCAATATATTTCAAGTCCGAATAACACCAGACTAGAATATTCTTTGTCCGGTTCTGTCCGTTGCTCAATCCGCCATAGTGTGACAGGCACTTAATGTTCGAGAATTCCGCCTCGTCTCTTAAAGTTGTACAGTCCGATGAAATATCAAATTTTCAAACCAAACAAAAATTATCTATATTCGAATCTACATATATCTAACTTAGATATTTATGCATTTATTGAACATTTGTTTCTGCATAGAAGGAAATACCGAGGCAATTTAATAGAACCTGTTATTGCTGAAGTCCTGATGGCGTGCTTGCCAAAACTAATTTGACATGTTTGCGCTTCAACTATCTCAAAAGTCTACCATTTAAAGCTGCATAGTCCAATGAAATATCAAATTTTCAAAACAAAACCAATTATCTAGATTCGATTTTACAGATCTAACTTAGATACTGATGCACTTATTAAGCATTTGTTTCTGCGTAGATTTGTTTGTTTGTTTGTTGTTGTTTTATGTCCTAGCAACATCTAAGGTCATATCAGGACGGGTACCGACTTGTGACAGTGCACACTCATGGCGACTTTATAGTGCTGTCCCACTGGGAATCCAGGCCGCCGGCACTATGACCTGGTATCCCACTCAGTCACATTATCCTGACACTGAGCACACCAGTCCTTGCCCTGTCCTAATAAGGCCGAGCGCCTGGCTAGGAAGTGACAAGTATCAATTTTTAAGTCATTGGTTTGACTCGACCAGGGTTCGAACCCACGACCTACCAGCACGGGAGACGGACGCTCTAACTCATTCGGCCATCCCGTCTGGTCCGCGCCTTCACTAAGCATGGCGGTCATTGGCCGAGCCAAGGAGCCTTTAACAGATTCCATCTTATTGGATCCGGTGTTTACAAGGCGTGAGAGAAATGGTTGCAGTGTGCTGATGATGGTTTTTGTTCTACGTGCTAGAAACATCTAAGGTCATATCAGGATGGATAAAGACTTGTGACAGTGGGCACTCATGGCGGCTTTTTAGTGCTGCCCCACGGGGAGACCAGACCTACTGCTGGCACCATGACCCGATATCCCACTCAGTCACATTATTATCCTGACACCGTGCAAACCAGTCCTTACCCTATCCTAATAATGCCGAGCGGCAGGCTAGGAAAGGACACGCGTAGGTTTGACTCGGCTGGGATTCGAACTCCTCACCTTCCGCACGGGAAGCCTGCGCTCTACCGATTAGGCTATCGCTTGCGGTGTGAAGCCCAAACACACATACTTACCTGTGTCTGAAATGTGGAGGCACAATTTGAATGCTTGCGCAAATACAAGCTGCTATCCTGTATCCTGTATCCTAGTCGGAAGCGGTGGCCCAATCAGTAGAGCATAGGCTTTCTGTGCTGAAGGTCGGGGGTTGGAATCCATAGCCGAGTCAAACCGATGAATTATAAAAACTGATACTTGTCACTACCTAGTCTGGCACTCTGGATTACTAGGATAGTCAATATGACCAGACGGGATGGCCAATTGAATTAGAGCGGTCGTCTCCCGTGTTGGTAGATCGTGGGGTTGTGGGTTTGGACCGGGGTCGAGTCAAACCAATGACTTAAAAATTTATACTTGTCGCTTCCTAGCCTGGCGCTCGGCATTATTAGGATCAGGCAAGGACTGGTTGGCTCAGTGTCAGGATAATGTGACTGAGTGGGATATCAGGTCATGGTGCTGGTGGCCTGGTCTTCCAGTGGGGCAGCACTATAAAGTTGCAATGAGTGTGCACTGTCACAAGTCGGTACCCGTCCTGATATTACCTTAGATGTTGCTAGGATGTAAAACAACAACAAAGCAATTCAGAATAAAAGTTCAAGTAAAATAACGTAAAGTAAATTGTAGCGAATCTAATTCAAATGTCTCCGAAATTAGCCATTTAAAATAAAATATAAAGTAAAATAAATTGCAAAAATGAATGTTTTTCAAATATCTTCGAAATTATCCACTTAAAATAAAAGTTTAAATAAAATTTATTATGGCGAATATAATTAAAATATCTCCAAAGTTAGCCATTTAAAATAAAATAAAAGTAAAATAAAATATATTGCAACAATGAATCTTTTTCAAATATCTTCAAAGTTATCCACTTAAAATAGAAGTTAAATAAAATAAATTATAACGAATCTAATTAAAATATCCCCAAAGTCAGCCATTTAAAATAAATTATAGCGAATCTTATTTTAAAATCTCTGAAGTTAGCCATTTAAAATAAAAGTTAAAGAAACATAAAGTAAAATAAATTCTAACGATGAATTTAATTCAAATATCTCTTAAAAAATAGCCATTTACAGTAAAAATTAAAGTATAATTAATTCTAACGATGAATTTAATTCACAAATCTCTAAAAATTAGCCATTTACAATCAAAATTAAAGTAAAATTAATTTTAACGATGAATTTAATTCAAATATCTCTCAAGTTAGTCATTTACAATCAAAATTAAAGTAAAATAATTCCAACAATGAATCCAATTCAAATATCTCTCCAGGGTCAGCCATTTAAAATAAAAATCAAATATAACATGGTGCTGGCGGCCTGGTCTTCCAGTGGGGCAGCACTATAAAGTCGCCATGAGTGTGCACTGTCACAAGTCAGTACCCATCCTGATATGACCTTAGATGTTGCTAGGATGTAAAACAACAACAACAAAGCAATTCAAAATATAAGTTCAAGTAAAATAAAGTAAAGTAAATTGTAGCGAATCTAATTCAAATATCTCTGAAATTAGCCATTTAAAATCAAATATAAAGTAAAATAAATTGCAAAAATGAATGTTTTTCAGTTATCCACTTAAAATAAAAGTTAAAATAAATAAATTCTGGCGAATCTAATTCAAATATCTCCGAAGTCAGCCATTAAAAATAAATTATAGTGAATCTTATCTAAATATCTCCGAAGTTAGCCATTTAAAATCAAAGTTAAAGAAAAGTAAAGTAAAATAAATTCTAACGATGAATCTAATTCGAATATCTCTAAAATTAGCCATTTACAATCAAAATTTAAGTAAAATTAATTCCAACAATGAATCCAATTCAAATATCTCTAAAAATTAGTCATTTACAATCAAAATTTAAGTAAAATTAATTCTAACGATGAAGCTAATTAAAAAATCTCTTTAAAAAAATAGCCATTTACAGTAAAAATTAAAGTAAAATTAATTCTAACGATGAATCTAATTCAAAAATCTCTAAAAATTAGCCATTTACAATAAAAATCAATTATAACAATGACTCTCCGAGAAAATTGCCGAATCTCAAAATAAAACCCCATTGGATAATGCAATGTTTAATTATTGCTAACTTGTAAAATCCCGATTTAGCCAATCCACACCCACTCACACACACCCCCACACCTCTCCCCCCTCCCTAAGTCACAATTCCTTCAACGGTGCCCGTAAACCACTGTAAACTGGAACCCTAGCCTTCTGCCATTAGATAAGCGTCCATTGTAAACAGAGACGCTGGTAGTGATCGGGTAGTCGGAGCCGAAGTCGGTCGCGCAGGGGACCCTGGGTAAAGGTCCCGGCAGTACTTAGATAACACTGGAAGAAAGTATGAAAATCCTGAAAAATTACTAGTTTTTAAACACTCCTATTTGGGTGTATGTTTAAAGTAAAAATCTGCAGAAAGTAATGAACCGAAGCTTTACTCTTTATTTTGATACCAACATTACTTCGGCTGTATATTAAGACAACACACCAAGCAACACTATAAAACAGGCACTTTTGCTAATTAGCTCATTCTTTTGCATCCAATTAATCAGAACACGTACCAAACCATGGGGCTTTGTTTCGCTCCGTGCTGAATCGCCGTTTGGTTACACCGGCTGTTAAAGTTGCATAGTCCGATGGTTTTGAGTTTCTGTCATTCTCTGAGATAAATATATTAGGTCGATCGTTATAACCTACCATACCTTTGTTTGATGTAACTTTTATTTTAAATGGCTAATTTTTTTTAGATATTTGAAGTTCGAACACACAAAATTAATTTTGGCAAGCACGCCAAAACTCTGACACCATAGGCTTCTGCAGTAACATGTTCTGTTAATTTGATTCAGGATTCCCGTCTATGTGGCTACGAATGCTTAATAATTGCAACAGTGTCTAAGCTAGATATGCATAATCAAATCTAGATAAATGTTTTGGTTTTGAAAATTTGATGTTTTCATCGGACTATGCAGCTTTAATAGACCCTATCACAAAGACCACTAAAGAAGCTTTAATTTGGTATATGATAGATATATATTTAAAATAAATTATGCCAAACCAAAAAAAAAAACAGCTCATGTTTCATTGAGTGTCAAAGGCAAATTTTCTTCAACTAAATAAAACAAATCTTAAAATGTGAATATCTTGAAAAGTAGTTAAGAATAAGATAGAGCCTTTGTACATTTAACTAGCAATGTGTGATTAACCTTAAGCCCAAGTCACACCTACCGGGACTAGCCCTGGATTTTTAGCCGGACCACCCCGGACCATTCCTCTGGACAACCCCGGATAAAACCGCTATTTTTGCCTCGCTCTCACACCTACCCGGACGAGGCATGGACTACAAGCCCAGATCACCCTGGATGAGCCCCGGACAACCCCTGTACTACCCGGATGAGCCACGGACAAGCCCCGGACAACCGCTGTACTACCTGGATGAGCCACGGACAAGCCCCGGACAACCCCTGGATGATAGCCTGAAATGCAGGACTCATCCTGGGGTAGTCGTCCGTGAGTAATACGTGGTCATCTGTGGCTATCCGTGGTTAATCCGTGGTCATCCGGCATGTCCGGGTCTTATCCGGGCAGTCCGGGAGTTGTCTGTGGCTCTGTCGGGGATGGTCCGGGCCAAACCGGGGCTAAAACGTGGCTCTTCCGGTTTAAAAATGGTAGGTGTGACCAAGGCTGTTTGATTGATTGATTGATTGATTGGTGGTTGCTTTGCGCCGTGTCAGCAGCATAGGCCATATTCACTGCGAGAAATGGTTTGTTTTTTGTTCAAACCATCGCTTTTACATGTAAAAGCAGACAATCAATTATATGATTCCCCGAGGCTGTAATAAACTGCCCAGTTTAAAGATCTAAACAAATGAATGACGATACCTACTGGGAAGGCAGTGAGGAAACTGAGCCCCATTCGTGTCGAAAGTAATCAGCTTCATCAGAGTTGTTACATTTTTAGCTTCATCAGATTTGTTACATTTTTAGCTTCATCAGAGTTGTTACATTTTTAGCTTCATCAGAGTTGTTACATTTTTAGCTTCATCAGAGTTGTTACATTTTTAGCTTCATCAGAGTTGTTACATTTTTAGCTTCATCAGATTTGAAACATTTTTAGCTTCATCAGAGATGTTACATTTTTAGCTTCATCAGATTTGTTACATTTTTAGCTTCATCAGAGTTGTTACATTTTTAGCTTCATCAGATTTGTTACATTTTTAGCTTCATCAGATTTGTTACATTTTTAGCTTCATCAGATTTGTTACATTTTTAGCTTCATCAGAGTTGTTACATTTTTAGCTTCATCAGAGTTGTTACATTTTTTAATATTAAAGTTGCATGGTCCGATGGCTTTGACTTTCTGTCATTTTCGGAGATAAATACATTAGGTTGGTGGCTATATTATTTTATAATGTTCAATAAGTTAATGATATAATGTTAAATAAGTTAATGTTATCATATTTAGTGGTCTTTCTGATAGAATATATTAATAGCATGTGTAACTAATTGCAATTCAGCACCGAGCAAGACAAAACCGCGTATCTTGGTACTTGTTCTGATTAATGTGATGGAAAAGAATGCACAAATTAGCAAAAGTGCCTGTAATAAAGTGCCTTTTGGTGTGTTATCTTAATATACAGCCCAAGTAGGCTACTTTTGGCATCCAAATAAAGAGTAACGCTTTAGTTTATTCACGGTACTTTCTGGGTATTTTTTATTTAAACATAAACCCAAATAGGAGTGTTTAAAAGCTAGCAATTCTTCATGATTTTTGTATAATTTCTTCCCGTGTTATTTAAATACTAGCAGTACCTAATCCTACCGGAGGGACATGAGGAATTTGGAACGCATATGATACCTTCAAGAGAAACCTGAAGCTGAGAGACATTAAGACCGACTCATGGACGCAACTCTCACAGCAGAGAGGTAAATGGAGAGCGGCAGTCAAGTAATGAAAGCAGTCTTTGTCGCATCGCGACCGACAGCATGATGATATTGTGTACTTCTAACCGAGTGTTGGATAACCAACTAAATGCTACTATATCTTAGTTCTTACATAATGATATATCTGTTGGATCTTCAGACAATCTCATACAGACAACCTTCGTTAATCCGACTGGCTTTGTTCTCAGAACCTGGTGTCATATTAGTGGGATTTGTCAGATAAACATAGATTGATAAAATAAATGGCAGAAATCTGTTTTTGTTAGTTAGACATTATAGTCCTACATGGCTATGTACAATTGGATCCCAGTCCTACATAGTTATTTACAATTGGATCCCAGTCCTAAATAAATATGTGCAATTGGATCCCAGTCCTACATAGTTATTTACAATTGGATCCCAGTCCTAAATAATGATGTACATTTGGATCGCAGTACTACATAGTTATGTACAATTGGATCCCAGTCCTACATAGTAATGTACAATTGTATCCCAGTCCTACATAGTTATGTACAATTGGATCCCAGTCCTAAATAAATATGTGCAATTGGATCCCAGTCCTACATAGTTATTTACAATTGGATCCCAGTCCTAAATAATGATGTACATTTGGATCGCAGTACTACATAGTTAATTTAATTGGATAGTCTATAATGATGTTTTGGTGCAGTACTACATAGTTATGTACAATTGGATCCCAGTCCTACATAGTAATGTACAATTGGATCCCAGTCCTACATAGTTATGTACAATTGGATCCCAGTCCTACATAGTTATTTACAATTGGATCCCAGTCCTAAATAATGATGTACATTTGGATCGCAGTACTACATAGTTATGTACAATTGGATCCCAGTCCTACATAGTTATGTACAATTGTATCCCAGTCCTACATAGTTATGTACAATTGGATCCTAGTCCTACATAGTTATGTACAATTGGATCCCAGCCATACATACTTTGTATAGTTGGATCCCAGTCCTACGTAGTTCTGTACTATTGGATCCCAGTCCTACATAGTTATGTACAATTGGATCCTAGTCCTACATAGTTATGTACAATTGGATCCCAGCCATACATACTTTGTATTGTTGGATCCCAGTCCTACGTAGTTCTGTACTATTGGATCCCAGTCCTACATAGTCATGTACGATTGGATCCCAGTCCGACATACGGATGTACAACTGGATCCCACTCGTACATACTTATGCACGATTGGATCCCAGTACTACATAGTCATGTACGATTGGATCCAATTCCTACATACCTTGTATAGTTGGATCCGAGTCCAACATAATTCTGTACTATTGGATCCCAGTCCTACATATGTATGTACAATTGAATCCCAGTCATACATAGTCTTGTGCAATTGGATCCCATGCATACATACTTTGTATAGTTGGATCCCCGTCCTACATCCTTCATAATTGTGTACAATTGGATCCCAGCCCTACATAGTTATATCCATTTGGATCCCAGTCCTACATAATTATGAATAGTTGGATCCCAGTCCTGCACAGCTATGTACAATTGGATCCCAGTCCTGCACAGTTATTTACAAATGGATCCCAGTCCTACATAATGTTGTACAGTTGGATCCCAGTCCTACACAATTATCGATTACAATTGAATCCTAGTCATATATAATTATGCATAGCTGATCCCAATCCTATGTAATTGTCTCTAGATGGATCCTAGTCTTACATAATTAATATATGTGCTTCACATAATTGTGTGTAATTAGATACCTATCCTACATATTAGGTATAGTTGCAACTCAGTCCTATATAATTCTGTAGAGTTGGATCTTGATCTTACGTAATTATAGAGGTGGATCTCAATCCTGTATAACCATGTATCGTTGAATCTCAATTTGACATAATTATATAGAGTTCCAGTCCTTCATTATGATGTACAGTTGGATCGCATGCCTACATAATTATCTATCATTGGATCCCAGTCCTCCAGACTTATATATATATTTGGATCGCAGTCCTATATAACCACGTGTAGTTGGATCCAATTCCCACATAATTCTGCATAGTTTTGACCCCAGTCCGGCATAATTATGCATAGTTTTGACCCCAGTCCGGCATAATTATGCATAGTTTTGACCCCAGTCCCACATAATTATGCATTGCTGGATCCCATAGATCTCATAATAATTCTGGTGCAAACTTAGCCGATGTCTTATTTTGGGCGGTCCAGCTGCACTCTTATACCACACGCCAGCCCGTACCCACTGATGCTCCTCCAGTCCAGGGCTAGACTAAAGCCGTGTTCACACACGGGCGTTAATGGCCGGTGCACACCTACCGTTTACGATTCGCGCACTAAAACTCGCGACTCGACCCGACCCGCTTAAAACTGAAAACGGGCCGATTCGTTTTTCGAATCGCGAATCGCAATCGTAAACGGCCGCTTTTAGCACTAAAAACTTAGTTTTATGCGCGAATCGCATGCGTCTAGTGTGCTAGGGGGTCGCACACCTAACAATTTTTGGGCAGTTTTAGATCGTATATGGTAGGTGTGCGCGGAAAAACGGTAGGTGTGCACCGGCCATTAGTCGCCTCAACTAGTTCACCTCATCTAAGTCGCCTCACATTCGCCGTGTGGACGCTACGCTGAGGCGACTTAAGGCTAAGTCACCTCATCTAGTTCGCCTCAAGTAAACCGCCTCGCGAGGTAGCTTATATGAACCGAACTAGCTTAAGTCGGCCCAACTTCCTAATGTGGACGGTAGTGGTTTAGATGAGGCGGATTAAGGACGTCACAGTCGAGACCTGAGTTTGTTGACTTTCCGGTAAATTTGCTCAATGAAATTGCTAGCTGTGCACAGATATTTTTTTCATAATTTATTTTTAGGGTTTCACTGCCCAGCAGAAGTTTTGACCGTTCCAAAACAATACGATTCAGTCGAAATAGATCTAGGTCGAACCCACACTCTCTCGTTGCGACGTCGACTAACCGAAACTGGCGCTGGTTAGTATGGACTTGCTCATGCGCAGATATCGATTTCCGGCTTAAACCGCCCCAATACTCAGTGTGTGTGAATGCGCCTCTAATTTGCTTCATCTAATTCACCTTATCTAAGTCGGCCTAATGTTGTGTGTGTGAACACGGCTTTAGACTACTGGCGGAAGTGAGGGGACGGCGGGGCTTTTCAGACCAAGCTGCTTGACCCGTTCTGTAAACGCGAACTCATTTGACTCGTCTTTGTACCCCATGTTTACTTTCACATGCGGGGGCTGAGCTGTACGGAGTGACCAGTGTTAGGGGGTCACCCCCCTCATTCCTCTTTACCCCCTCATGCCCCTTCACCCCTCCATTCCCCTTCACCTCATTCATTCCCCTTCACCCCCTCATTCCCCTTCACCCCCTCATTCCCTTTCTCCCCTCATTCCCTTCACCCCCTCATTCCCCTTCAGCCTGTCATTCCCATTCTCCCCTCATTCCCCTTCCCCCTCATTCCCCTTCACCCCTCATTCCCCCCTCCCCTCATTCCCCTTCCCCATCATTCCTCTTCACCCCTCATTCCCCTTCACCCCTAATTCCCGCCTCCCCTCATTCCCCTCCCCCATCATTCCTCCCCCAACCCCCTCATTCCCCTTCCCCCTCATGCCCCCCACCTCACCTCATTCCCCTTTCCCCACATCACCCTTCACCTCCCCCCCTCATTCCCCTTCCCCTCATTCCCCTTCAGCCCTCATTCCCTTGAGCCCTCATTCCCTTCACCCTCCCCTAGTCATTCCCCTTTCCCTCCTCATTTACCGCTTTCCCCCTCATTCCCTTCCCACTCATTCCCCTTCATCCCTCATTCCCCTTCACACCACCATTCCCTTCCCCTGATTCCCCTTCCCCTCATCCTCTTACCCCTCATTCCCCTTTCTCCCCTCATTTTCCCCTCCCCCTCATTCCCTTCACCCTCATGTCCCCTTCCCCCTCATTCCCCCCTCCCTCATTCCCTTTCACCTCCTAGTTCCCCTCATTTCCCTTTCCCCTCATTCCCCCTTCCGCCCCCTCATTCCCCTCCCCCCCATTCTCCTTCACCCCCTCATTCACACTTCCCCTCTCATTCCCCTTCCCCCCTCCATTCCCTTCCGCCTCCATTCCCCTTCCCCCCTCATTACCCTTCCCCCTCATTCTCTTTCCCTCATTCCCCTTCCCCCTCATTCCGCCCCTCCCTCATTCCCCTTCCCCCCTCATTCCCCTTCACCCCCTCATTTCCCTTAAACCCCTCAGTCTCGCCTTCCCCCTCTCATTCCCCTTCCCCCTCATTCCCCTCCCCCTCACGCCCCTTCCCCCTCATTCCCTTCCTCCTCATTCCCCTTCGCACGCCCCTCATCTCCCCCTAACCCCTCATTCTGCCCCTTCCCCTCATTCCCTTCCCCCTCATTCCCCTTCCTCTCTACATTCCCCTTCCCCGCATTCTCCTCACCCCCGGTCATTCCCCTTAACCCCTCCCCCCACCTTCCCCCTCATTCCCCTTCCCCCCTCCATTCCCTCCTTCACCCCCCTCATTCCCCCCTAACCCCTCACCCCTAACCCCTCTTCCCCTTCCCCTCATTCCCCTTTCCCCCCTCATTCCCCTTCCCCCCATCCCCTTCCCCCCTCATTCCCCTTCACCACCTCATTCTGCTAACCCCTCTTCACCTTCCCCTCTCATTTCCCCTCCCTCTCATTTCCCCTTCCCCTATTCCCCTTCCCCCCATACCCTTCCCCCCTCATTCCCCTCACACCCCTCATTACCCTAACCCCTCATTCCCCTTCCCCTCATTCACGCTACCCCCTCATACCCTTCCCCCTCGTTCCCCTTCGCCCACCTCATTCCCCTTAACCCCTCATTCCTCTTCCCCCTCATTCCCCTTCCCCCCTCATTCCCCTTCCCCCTCATTCCCTTCCCCCCTCATTCCCCTTCCCTTCATTCCCCTTCACCGCCCCTCATTCCCCCTTCCCCTCATTCCCCCATCTCCCCCTCAATCCCTTCCCCCCCTCTCTCCCCCTTCCCCATCATTTCCTCTTCACCCTCATTCCCCTTCAGCCTGTCATTCCCCTTCTCCCTTCATTCCTCCCTCCCCATCTTCCTCTTCCCCCCTCATTCCCCCTTCCATCCCTCATTCCCTTCCTTCTCATTCCCTTCCCCCTCATTCCCCTTCCCCATCAGTTTCCCCTCTTCACCCCTCATTCCCCTTCTGCCTGTTCATTCCCCTTTCTCCTCATTCCCCTCCTCCCCATCATTCCCCTTCAGCCCTCATTCCCCTCATCCCTCATTCCCCTTCCCCTCATGTCCCATTCCCCGCTCATGCCCCTCCCCCCTCATTCCCCTTCCCCCATCATTCCTCTTCACCCCTCATTCCCCTTCAGCCTGTCATTTCCCCTTCCTCCCCCTCATTCCCCCTTCCCCATCATTCCCCTTCACCCTCATTTCCCCTTCCCTCCCCCCTCATTCCCTTCCCCCCTCATTCCCCTTCCCCCCTCCCCTCATTCCCCTTCCCCCCTCATTCCCCTCCCCCTCCCTCCTCATTCCTCCTTCACCCTCCCACCACTCCATTCCCCTTCCCCTCATTCCCCTTCACGACCCCTCATGCACCGTCACCCCTCATTCCCCTTCCCCCTCATTCCCCTTCCCCTCATTCCCTTCCCCCCCATTCCCCTTCACCACTCATTTCCCTTCCCCCCACATCCCCTTCACCCCTCATTTCCCCCTTCAAACGCGCCCCTAATTCCTCCCCTAATTCCCCCTTTCCCCCTCATTCCGCCTTCTCCCTCATTCCCCTTCACCCCTGAAACCCCCTTTCTACCCCTCATTCCGCGTCCCCTCTCATTCCCCTTCCTCCTCAATAGCCTTCCAACCTCATTCCACCTTCACCCCCTCATTTCCCCTTCTCCCCTCATTCCCCCCTTCCCCATCATTCTTTCACCCCTCATTCCCCTTGCACCCCTCTTTCCCACCCTCATCCCCCCTTCCCCTCATTCCCGTTCCCCCAGACCCCTTCCTGAGCCCGCCTCACCACATTCTCCCGCCCTCACCCCCTCACTCACCCTTCCTCCTTCACTCCCATTCCCCTCTCTCCCCCCCCTCATTCCCCTCCCCTCTCATGCCCTTCCCCCCCATTCCCCTCCTTCTCCCCTCATTCCCTTTCCCCTTCATTCCCCTTCCCTCATTCATCTCATTCCCCTTCACCCCTCATTTTCCCCTTCAACCCCTCATTCCGTCCCCACTGCATTCCCTTCTCCCCTCATTCCCCTTCCCCTCATCCCCTTCACGAGCCCTCATTCCCCTTCACCCTCATTCCCCTTCCGCAACCCTTCATTCCCTTCACCCCTCATTCCCCTCCCCCTTCCCCCTCATTCTCCTTCACCCTCATTCCCTTCACTCCCATCCCCTTTTCCTCTCATTCCCTACCCCCTCAATTCTGCCTTCCTCCCTCATTCCCCATCCCCCCTCCCCCTCATTCCCTTTCCCCCTCATTCCCCTCCCCCTTCATTCCCTTCACCCCCTTCCCCCCCCCATTCCCTTCCTTCCCCCCTCATTCCCCTTCCCCCTCATTCCCCTTGCCGCCTCATTCCCCTTCACACCCTCATTCTCCCTTCCCCCTCATCCCTCCCCTCATTCTCCTTCCCCCTCATTCCCCTTCACCCCTTATTCCCCTTCCCCCCTCTTTCCCCTTCCCCCTCATTCCCCTTTCCCTCTCATTCGCCCTTCCTTCCCACCTCATTCCCCTCCCCCCACCCCCCTCATTTCCCTCCCCCCTCATTCCCCCTTCCCCCCTCAGCCCTATCCCCCTCATTCGCCCTTCACTACCTCATCCCCTTCCCCTCATTCCCCTCGCCCCTCATCCCTTCCCCCTCATTCCCCTTCACCCTCATTCCCATTCCCCCCCTCATGCCCCTTCACCCTCTTCCCCTTCCCTCCTCATTCCCCTTCCCCCTCATTCCTCTTCCTCTCATTCCCCTTCCCCCCTCATCCGCCTTCCCCCTCATTCCCACCCCCCCTCATTCCCTTCCCCCCTCATTCCCCTCCCCCCTCATTCCCTTTCACCCCCTCATTTCCCCTTCCCCCCCCCCCTCTCCCCTTACCCCTCATTCGACTCCCCTTCCCCCTCATCCCCTTCCCCCCTCATTCCCCTTCACCACCTCATTCTGCGACTGGCTAGCGGCCATTATGTAAGGTTACCTGTGACCTGGGCGGTAAGGGGGAGACCAGTGTGGCAGGTCGTGGGGTTCAAACCCTGGCCGAGTCAAACCAATAACTTGCAAATTTATACATGTTGCTACTTATGCCTGGTGCTCGGCATTACTAGGATATGGCAAGGAGTCGCGGAATGAGGAAGACCAAGTGCCTGTGATTGAAATCGTCCTTGCTTTATAGTATTGTAGTGGTCTGCACTGACCTCTCAGGCAAGTAACCACATAGACAGATAGGCGTGGGGAGTGTGTTGATATCAGGGAGCCTAGGTGGTGTAATGGTTAGCACACTGGCCCGGAATGCAAAGAGATGTGGGTTCGAGTCCCGCTCTAGGCGCAATATTTCCCATTTTCATCACCCCCACGACACTGGTTGCCGTGACCAGGATCCTGTACAAGCTTTGCGCTGTATGGTTGTTGAACTTACCCTGTGTATGTATGTGTTAGTGCATTGCCTGTATGTATGTAATTGTAAGCATTACAAGACTTACAATTCCAGGGGGACGAGTGTAGTGGTCTGCACTGACCTCTCAGGCAAGTAACCACATAGACAGGTAGGCGTGGGGAGTGTGTTGATATCAGGGAGCCTAGGTGGTGTAATGGTTAGCACACTGGCCCGGAATGCAAAGAGATGTGGGTTCGAGTCCCGCTCTAGGTACATTAATTCCCATTTTCATCACCCCCATGACAGTATCAAAGAATGTAACTGCCCTAAGAAAAGTAAGAACTGAACCCGAGTTACATAAGACTACTCTACAAAAAAAGTAAAGCTTGTTTTATTTAACAACACCTCTAGATCATATTGATTTTTTATCATCAGGTATTGGACGTCAAACATATTGTCATTCTGACATATCTCTTTTAAGTAAACCCGCTGCCAGCATATGGGTTACTCTTTCCGACAAGCAGCAAGGGGTCTTATATATGCGCTTTCCCACAGACACGACAGTGATGAAGAAATTGTGGATCACTGGACTATTTAAAAAGATTTTGTATAAAAAAAATGTTAAGATCTCACCAAAATTGTTTGCATGTGCATACAGGAAATTAAATTAAATTGTAAGCATGAAGCAAAGACATGCGTGTTATAAAAGATTTAGCGTGGAAAAAAAATCTGACGCTGAGAGAAATTGTTCGCACGTGCTTACCAGCTTATATGGAGACAATGTAACTACGCCCCCCTGAACTATGCCCACATTGGGTCTGGTTGACACTCGACTCCCCCCGCCCCTAGCCCCCCCTACCCCCCCCCTACACCCCCCCCCCCCTGCTGACTCTGCATGTAGTGCTGGTTCCCAGTATGAACCCTGCAGTCTGTTGTCGCCTGTCTGGCAGACAGACTGGGGAAGCGATATGCTTTTTTAAGAAGCTCAGCCCGTTGGTTGGTTGTTGGTTGTTGGAGTTTTTCGTCCTAGCAACATCTAAGGTCATATCGGGTCCGGTACCGACTTTTCACAGTGCAAACTCAAGCGATTTTATATTGCTGCCCCACTGGGAAATCAGGCCGCCGGCACCATGATCCAATATCTCATTCCGTTACATTATGCTGACACTGTGCTAACCAGTCCTTGCCCTATCCTATTAATTCCAAGCGCCACAATAGGAAGCGACAAGTGTCAATTTGATTAATCATTGGCTTGACTCGACCGGGAACCAAACTCCCGACTTCCTGCACGCAAGGCCCGCATG
Organism: Branchipolynoe longqiensis; assembly: GCA_030323885.1. Taxonomy (NCBI): domain Eukaryota; kingdom Metazoa; phylum Annelida; class Polychaeta; order Phyllodocida; family Polynoidae; genus Branchipolynoe; species Branchipolynoe longqiensis. The sequence goes on from CM059203.1 coordinate 41,088,139, forward strand.
CTGCCGATTCGGCCACATTTGCCAGGTAATGCAAACAGTCCTATTTTTCCAGACCGCCTCCCCACCAAAGTACTACACATCAACATTTTACGACAGAGTCAGACGAGGTGGCGGACCAGATGGGATGGCCGAATGAGTTTTTTTGTTTTTTTTATTGAGGGGGGAAAAAAACAAGAAAAAAACAACTCATTCGGCCATCCCATCTGGTCCGCCACCTTGTCTGGCTCTGTCGTAAAATGTTGATGTGCAGTACTTTGGTGGGGAGGCTGTCTGGAAAAATAGGACTGTTTGCATTACCCGGAAAATGTGGCCGAATCGGCAGAGCTCGGGCCTTGCATGCAGAAGGTCCATCTCCCGTTTTGGTAGATCGTGGGATTCGAACCCACGGTTTCAAACCCTGGTAGAGTCAAACCAATTACTTAAAAAATTATACTTGTCGCTTTCTAGCCAGGCGATCAGCATTAATAGGATAGGGCAAGGACTGGTTAGCTCAGTATCAGGACAATGTGACTGAGTGGGATATCGGGTCATGGTGCTGGTGGCCTGGTCTCCCAGTGGGGCTGCACTATAAAGTCCCCATTAGTGTGCACTGTCACTAGTCGGTACCTGTCCTGATATGACCATAAATGTTGATAGGACACAAAACCCCAACAAACAAACTATATCTCACAACTGTGGTATGAACCTACTATGGACCATCCTGATATGACCATAGATGTTGCTAGGGCGTAAAACCAAAAAAACTATATCTCACAACTATGAACCTACTATGGACCGTCCTGATATTACCATATATGTTGCTAGGACGTAACCCCCCAACAAACAAACTATATCTCACAACTAGGAACCTACTATGGACCATCCTCATATGACCATAGATGTTGCTAGGATGTAAAACCCCAACAAACTATATCTCAGAACTATGAACCTACTATGGGCCATCCTGATATGACCATAGATATTGCTAGGAGGTAAAACCCCAACAAACTATATCTCACAACTATGGACTATCCTGATATGACAATAGACGTTGCTAGGACATAAAACTCCAACAAACTATATCTCACAACTATGAACCTACTATGGACCATCCTGATATGACAATAAATGTTGCTAGGACATAAAACCCCAACAAACTGTATCTCACAACTATGAACCTACTATGGACCATCCTGATATGACCATATATGTTGCTAGGATGTAAAACCCCAACAAACAAACTATATCTCACTACTATGAACCTACTATGGACCATCCTGATATGACCATAGATGTTGCCAGGACATAAAACCCCAACAAACTATATCTCACAACTATGGACAATCCTGATATGACAATAGACGTTGCTAGGACATAAACCCCAACAAACTATATCTCACAACTATGAACCTACTATGGACCATCCTGATATGACCATATATGTTGCTAGGATGTAAAACCCCAACAAACAAACTATATCTCACAACTATGAACCTACAATGGACCATCCTGATATGATCGTACATGTTGCTAGGATGTAAAACCCCAACACCCAAACACTATATCTGACAACTATGAACCTACTATGGACCACTTAATGTAACTACTGCAATGCAGAGTCTGATTATAAAGTATTGAATTGAATTGAAGGTGGGTGAGTATTGCTCCAAGTTAGTAGTCACTGTCCTGCTTTGACTTCACATTTTGTTCCTAGAATGTAACCCAGATCGACCCCTTCCCTAATCTTAACATCAGGACAACTCTCCTCCGACCCCCCTCCTCCAATACCTCCACCACTCGTCCCACGCGACCTAACTGACTTCTACCAACCCACCCACCACTAACCCACTCAACCACTAATATACTCCACCGACACCTGCTTCCCGTCCCTCCAGGAACTCAAGTCATAACTACCCATGCACCTACAAGTTAACTAACCTACCATCCGGCTTGCCGCCATTACTACGCCGTCAGTCTAGAGTATGTCAAACAGACGATTAAACATGGTAGACGAAAGCAAATGAAGTAAAACACATACAAAGCAATCTCTCCATCACTTCTCTCATTCTCGTACACCGCGCCACTACCATCATTAATTATCAACATTGAAAAGAATAGACTACATCACCATTCCAGCGGCGCGGTGCATTGTGGGATGCGTAGAAGAAAAACAAACCCGTGAGAAGCGCATGGCTAATGCTAATACACTGGGTGCAGCTATGAAATGTGCTAGTTTCAGCTCATCTCAGCTCTTGTTTGAAACATAGAATACCAACTAAAAAAATATATATAATAAATTAAGATATTACTCTTTTATCCAGCATTGCATTTACATCAATATAATCAGCACATCTTATGCCATGTGCATTTAGATTTAGATTTAGACAAATCTAGGCACTCAGACTAGTGTTAGAGCCATAGCCAGAGTTAGTTTTACTTATTTTATTCATGTTTTTATTTATATCCTATGGTTAATGACATATGTAGGACTATGAAATGAGTAGGGTTAATCAGACATTGGTTATATATTTCTCTAAAACCGGTTTCTGTTGACACATTTTACATTTTAAATTAATTTTGAATAAAATCGAAGTTTTGCGCTATGCGTATCGGCAAACTCAATGGCAGTACGCATTTGCTTTGCTGCCAACGCCGTTTTCAGCGCATGCGCAGTCGGAACGGTGATATCATCTATTGTGTCACTGACTGGCACAACATACGGCTGGAAAGCCTGGAAAGCCAATTGTCCACAATTGCAATTTACACTGCTCAAAGTTGCATTGTCCGTTTATTTTGAGATTTTGCCATTTTCTGAGATAAATACATAATTGATTGATAATTAATTGATCCTTATAATCTACTTTATGTCAGTTTGAAGTAACTTTTATCCTAAATGGCTAACTTTTGAGATATTTAAAGTGATATTATGCCAGGTCAATTTTAGCAAGCATGTCAACATTCTGATGCCATATTACGTACAAGCCTATAACATGTAAATAAAATATGTTAATATAGAATTAAGTAGAAAAAAAGTGGAAAATTCTTCCCTAGAAAACCCCAAAACACTAACATAGATCACTAACCCAAAATATAACCTTAAGAAAACTTTAACATAACGATAAAGACCTAGAAACATAAAACATATCTGTGCAGGACAAGGCTAGGAAACCCCCACTAAGCTGCACAGCAAAGGGGCGTGTGATATGTCACGGCCCACCAGCGGGATGCTTAATGGAAGGTAACCATGCCAAAAGTAGCCAGATAAGCACACCACACAGCTACGTACAAGCCTATGATATGTAAATAGGAGTAGGCTAGTCTAGTAGTAAGAGCAGAACAATTAAAACACATACATGCCAAGAAAATCCCAAAAGAAACTAACATAGACTACTAACCAAAACAACCAACTATCTACCTGCAACTGAAATGCAGGCAATCAATTGTCTTATCAGCAGCTACTGTATGATAAGATAACTCCAACACTACAACTGGCCAGCAGTGAAAACAAGCCTGAATACCCAGGCTTTATATGCTATGGACAGTATAAATACAGCCTCAATAAAAAAAAAAATTTTTTAAATAGGCTTCTGCAGCAACAGGTTCAATCAAACTTTTCTTAGTAATAGTATCCCCTTCTATGCAGTGACAAATGCTTAATAAGTGCACTCGTATCTAACTCTAAGGTGGATAAGTAGATCAGATTTGGGTAAGTTGATTGATTGATCGATTGATCGGTCGGTTGATTGTTGGAGTATTATATCCTGGCAACATCTAAGGTCATATCAGGATGCGTACCGACTGGTGACAGTGTGCACTCATGGCGACTTTATAGTGCTGTCCCACTGGGAAATCAGGCCTCCAGCACCGTGACCTGATATACCACTCAGTCACATTATACCTGATATCCCACTCCCTGATACCTGATATCCCACTCAGTCCTTGCCCTATCCTAGTAATGCCGAGCACCAGGCTAGGTAGCAATAAGTATCAATTTTTGTAAGTCATCGGTTTCATTTGGCTGGGATTCAAACTCCTGACCTATCCCCCGCAAGGGAAGCCTGCGCTCTACCGATTAGGCCACTGCGTCCAGTTTTGTTGATAGCAGTTAGTCATTGTGCAGCATGCTCCGTGAAAAAGGTCTAATAGAAGATTTCCATCATCAACCCCCTCATCTGATGGCAGAGGCAAGAACTAATGTTGTGGGGCCCAACTCACTGTTGTTGAAGATTTATACTGCCTATCATGGATAAGCCTGAATAGGCTTGTTTTCACCATTAGACAGTTTGTCGATAGAACGCCCAAGCCTACACTTTTACTGACTCAAGGTATTTTTAACCTCCCACACCACATAGACATGGTATGAGAGCAACTGGCCTTTGATGACGCTGTAAGTTATACACAGCGGTGGAAATACAAATTGGCAGAGGTGGGGGCACGGGGAATCGAACCACTGACCTTCAGATTAGGAGTCCGACCTAGAAAAAAGTCAGACACTCTAACCACTCCGCCACAGAGAACACCACAGCAAGCTGGCTTTCCGGGCTTTCCAGCCATATGTCGTGCCAGTCAGTGACACAATAGACGAGATCACCATTCTGACTGCGCATGCACTGAAAACGGCGTTGCCAGCAAGCTTTGTGGAAAAGGTTTCACAGAGGATTTCCACCTCCTGGTGGCAATGTCAGGAACTAATGTCAGTGACAGCTCACAGTTGAGTGTGCTCTGTGGGAATGGTACTGTAATAGTCTGCACTGACCTCTCGGGCAAGGAGCCGCATAGACAGATAGGCGTGGGTAGGGTGATGACATCAGGGAGCCTAGGTCGTGTAATGGTTAGCACACTGGCCCGGAATGCAAAGAAATGTGGGTTTGAGTCCTGCTCTAGGTGCAATATTTCCCATTTTCATCACCCCCATGACACTGGTTCCATGACCAGGATCCTGTACAAGCTACGCGCTGTATGGTTGTTGAACCTACCCTGTGTGTGTATATGTATGTAAGTGCATTTGCCTGTATGTACGTAATTGTAAGCATTAAAAGACTTACAATTCCAGGGGGCGAGTGTAGTGGTCTGTATTGACCTCTCAGGCAAGGAGTCGCATAGACAGGTAGGTGTGGGTAGGGTGGTGACATCAGGGAGGCTAGGTCATGTAATGGTTAGCACACTGGCCCGGAATGCAAAGAGATGTAGGTTCGAGTCCCACTCTAGGTGCAATATTTCCCATTTTCATCACTCCCATGACACTAGTGCCATGACCAGGATCCTGTACAAGCTATGCGCTGTATAGTTGTTGAACCTACCCCTTGTATGTATATGTATGTGTAAGTGCATTTGCCTGTATGTATGTAATTGTAAGCATTAAAAGACTTACAATTCCAGGGGAACGAGTGTAGTGGTCTGTACTGACCTCTCAGGCAAGGAGCCGCATGGACAGGTATGGTTTCCGAGGAAGGGACAGGTAAAGGTGGGTCCAGCAGTTCCAGCAACGAGAACAAAGCGAGAGAAACAAAAAGGTAAAAGGCCTCACCCAAGCAAACAACTCCCTTGATCAGGGGGAGAAGTAAACCTGGGAGAAAAATAAAGGGTAGCGTATAGGAAAGAGAAATAAGGAGAGTTGAGTCAAAGGACCGTGTCTATTTGCTCTATGGTGACCAGCCGGCGAGCCAACGACACGGACAGAGTAAGAGTAGAAAGTGAAATGCTGGTGGCCTCCCCCTCCTGGAACTCTTTTCAGACATATCAAGGAGGAGCATGGCCAGCAGAGAGGAGATAGAGAGAGGTGTGGACGAGGTGCGGTCCGGATAGCAAGTGGATTTCCAGCACCAGTTTGCTCTCTGATAGTGATAACAATAACAAGGCCTACTGGTGTGTGTAGCAGCTCACTGCGCATGCTCCGTGGGAAAAGGTCTATTTAAGAGTGCTGAGTGTGCAGAAATGGGTGGCTAAAAGAATTGTCTTGCATCTTGCCCTGTTTCTCCAAGGACCCAGTGCACTATCATCGTGTACATTTCCGCACAGTTGAGAATTTCTGCCACCAACGCGCCCTCTGACGGCAGTGGCATGAACTTGGTGTTCTGGGTAGGACTTCAGGATTTGACAGTACAGGTCCACCACCTCCTTAACCATGGAACCGGTTGCATTTTGGGAATTGGGTTATTCTCAGAAACTGTGTACCACATTTGTGACATGGAAGCCGAAGATGAAAACATTCTAAATAATAACAGAAAATATTCCAAATAATAGCGGAATCGATGTTCATATGAAGATTTGCATGTTGCGCATATGTCAGAGTTGAAATTGAGCTTTTTCACTTTTTGATTTTGATCTTATATGAATTGAGAAAGCCGCTAAAATGAATCGTGCAACGTCCATCCATAGCAACATTTTAATACACACAACAAATTCAAACAAGATTTGATTGATTACAGTTAAACCAAAATATTAGTTTCTTACAAGAAGAAATGTTCAGGGAGAAAATGTTCAGGTAGATAAGGTGTCGATAAGTCAAACTTCATATTTTCACTTAAACACAAAATCATATAAGCGTATTTTGGATACATTTTGTTGGATAGTTTAAATACATCAAGTATTGCTACCATAATTAGTACAACAATAACTATTTACTCATTTACTACTACTGCATTACTAGGATAGGGAAAGAACCGGTTGGCTCGCTGTCAGGATAATGTGACTAAGTGCGGTATAAAGGTCATGGTGTTGGTGGTCTGGTCTCCTAGTGGGGCAGCACTATAAAGCCACCATGAGTGCGCACGGCCATAAGTCGGTACCCATCCTGATAATACCATAGATGTTGCTAGGACGTAAAACCACCAACCAACTTAGAAGCCAACACGAAACTACAGGAAAATAGACTAGAAATATAAATTGATTTAATAATATGATTTAATAAAAAAACATATATTGAGAAGCTTGGTTGGTTGCTTGTTGGGGTTTTGCGCCCTGGCAATTATCTAAGGTCATATCAGGACGGGTTGGTTGGTCGTTGGAATTTTACGTCCAGGCAATATCTAAGCTCATATCAGGAAGGGTATTGAGAAGGTATGATGACAATTCTATGAGTTGTTTGTTGGAGAATGGAACTGAAAGTACTCCCGGTGATTATTCTCACAATTAAATTTCCCCTAAACCCCATGACCTTGGACCTGCGCTGAACCCATTTGACCTTGACCATGACCCTGGCGCTTCTTAGATACACCGTGTAATTGACCGGACGTGATGGCCGAGTCGGTAGAGCGCAGGCTTCCGTGCGGAAGGTCGCGAGTTCGAATTCTAGCCAAGTCAAACCAAGTAGCACCATGACCCTATAACCCACATTATCCTGACACTGCGCCAACCAGTCCTTGCCCTATCCTGATAATGCCCAGCGCCTGCCTAGGAAGTCACAAGTATCAATCTGTAAGTCATTTGGTTTGACTAGACGAGGGTTCGAATCCCACGATCTATCAAGGCGCGAGCGGACGCTCAACTCATTCGGCCATCCCGTCTGGTCCCTGAAGGATTTCACCCCACCCACGTGACCGTGTGTGTGCTGGGAGAGTGTTGCTGTGACGGTGCCTGGAGAGTGAGCCATGTTATGACTGGTACCCCTCAGGCTGGCCACATGTCGGTACCGTTTTTGTTTCCTGCTGGTGACGTGATATGACGTGATGTGACGTGATATGACGTTATTCTCCACCCACGTGGCGTGTGGTGACCACGTGATCTGGCGTCGCGTTGACTGCCTGCAAAGTGACTCCTTGTTGTACACCCCTCCTGCAACTACGAGCTCACACACCACGCCTCACATCACTCACACCCCTCAATCCCCTCCCACCGCCCCCCCACCCCACATCACACACCGCACATCCCTCACCCCACACCCCTCACATCACTCACACCCCTCACATCACTCACACCCTTCAATCCCCTCGCACCGCCCCCCCCCCCCACCTCACACCCGCACATTCACCCCCCATCATCCACACCTACATCACTCACACCCTCAATCCCTCCCACGCCCCCCCCCACATCACACACCGCACATCCCTCATCCCACCCACACCTCACACACTCACACACCCCTCACATCACTCACACCCCCGACCGCCTCCCATCCGCCCCCCCCCATATCACAACACTGACATCCCTCACCAACACCCCTCACATCACTCACCCCGTCAATCCCCTCCCACCGCCCCCACATCACACACCGCACAGCCCTCATCCCACACCCCTCACATCACGCACTCATCACTCACACGCGCCCAATCCCTCCCACCGCCCCCCCCCCCACATCACGGACCGCACATACCTCACCCCACACCCCTCACACACTCACACTCCCTCACATCACTCACACCCCTCAATCCCCCCTCCCACCGCCCCCATCCGACATAACACACCGCACAGCCTCAACCACACCCCTCAATCACAGCACACCCTCACACACTCACCCCTATCAATCACAGCCCACTGCCACTCACATCACACTCTGACAGTCACCCCACACCCTACATCAATCTCATCCCTGCACATCCTCACACCCTTCAATCCCCTCACACTGACCACTCAAACATCTCACACCTCAGCAGACCTCACACCACACCCCTCTCATCCACTCACCACTCTCAATCACTCCCACTACCTTCATCCCCTCCAACTGCCCACCCCCACATCACACACATCCGCAACATCCCTCACCCCTCAACACCTCATCACTCACACTCACATCATCACCACACCATCATCCCTCACAAACCGCCCCACACACTCACACCGCACTTTCATCCCTCATACCACAGCCCCTCGCATCACGCACACCCCTGCACATCACTCACACCCTTCAATCCCTCCCACTGTACACTCCCCCACATCCCACATCGCCACAGCCTCACCCCACACCCCTCCTCCTCCTCACTCCCGTCATCCCCTCACTACCTCACCCCCACATATGTTGCACATCCATGGGTTCCCACACGGCTCACATTTGGTGGGTGCCACACTCTTCCACACTTCTATCATCCAAGTGGGGCCCTCCGATGTTTTTAACGCACATCCCTCACCCCACACTCCCCTCACATCACTTCACACCCCTCACATCACTCACACGTCACCCTCATCCCCTCCCACTGCCCCCCCCCCCACATCACCCACCGCACATCCCTTATCCCACACACCTCACATCACTCACACCCCTCAATCTCACCCTATCCCCTCCCACGACATCACACAACCGCACATCCTCATCCCACACCCCTCCCATCACCACACGCCTCCATCACTCACACCCCTCAATCCCCTCCCACTGCCCCCCCCCACATCACACACCGACATCCCTCACCCCATCACCCCTCACATCACTCACACCCCTCACATCACTCACGCTTAAAAGGACACCCTTCATCCACCCCCCCCCACTGCCCCCCCCCCCCCACATCACGGACCGCACATCCCTCATCCCCACCCCTCACATCACTCACACCCCACATCATTCACACTCCTAATCCCTCCCATGTCCCCTCCCCCCCCCACATCACTCTCGCACATCCCCTCATTCCCACAACCCCTCACATCACTCACACCCCACTTCACTCACAACCCTCAATCCTCCTCTCACTGCCCCCTCCCCCCCCCGCCCACATCACCCCCGCACATCCCACCCCCACATGGCCTCAGCATCACTCACACCCTCAATCCCCACCCACTGCCCCCCACATCACGGACCGCCCCACATCCCCTCATCCCACACCCTCACACCACTCACACCCTCAACCCTCACACTCCCCCCCACATCCGCACACACCCCTCACCACTCACACACCTCACGCCCTCACACCCACACCACCCCGTCACAACACACCCCACACCACTCACACCACACTTTACACACCCCACAACCACACCCACACACCTCACCCACCTCACCCCTCACAACACAGCCCACACCACTCACACCACACTCTACACACCCCACACCCACATCCATCTCATCCCTCACACCTCACCCCCTCACACCCCTCACAAACCTCACCCCTCACACACCTCACCCCTCACACACCTCACACCACACCCCTCATACCACACCCCACACCACTCACACCACACTCGACACGCCACTACCATGTCACCCCTCACACCCCCTACACCCCTCACCCCTCACAACACACCTCACACCACACACACCACACATACTTCTTATTCTATATCTCATTTCCAGTCATTCTTGATTTTCTTTTTGTATTCGTTTAGTGTTTCGGTGTTTCTTAGATCACTGCTTTTGCTATTCAAAGCTGCTATGCTCATAGCTGGTACGCTTCTCTCAAAGCGCCCACAGTTGGATCTTTCTGTTTTTAGCACAGGTGCCTCAATTCTCATCATTGCGCGCCTTTAATCAGCTGCACAATACACCAGCCTGAGCTTGTTATGACATCTTGACTATGATTGGTCGAGAGCTTCTCTATTGCGCCCAATGGAGTGTTTTTATTGGTCGAGACTGCAGCTCGATGGGAACCAGATGATGCAGCTTACAAACACCAGAAGTTACACAGCCTGAGAAGCGGACAGAGCCTTCTTGTTTTGACGCCGAACATCTCCACTCCCACTCACTGGATGGAGTAGCGGAGTCTGTAGAGCATGCGCTTCCCATGCGGAAACCATGGAAATGAAGTTGATGAGGCTTTCATGCCGTTTAATGAAACTTCATTTATTTCAGCTTTAATGCAGCTTTAATGCATTTTTAATGCAGCTTTAATGAAGATTTTATGCAGTTTTACTGAAATTTTAATGCAGCTTCAAATGAAGCTTTAATTCAGCTTTAATGCAGCTTAAATTAAGCTTTAATTCAGCTTTAATGCAGCTTTAATGCAGCTTTAATTCAGCTTTAATGCAGCTTTAATTACGCTTTAATGAAGTTTTAATACAGCTTTAATGCAGCTTAAATTAAGCTTTAATTCAGCTTTAATGCAGCTTTAATGAAGTTTTAATACAGCTTTAATGCAGCATTAATTCAGCTTTAATTCAGCTTTAATGCAGCTTTAATTAAGCTTTAATGAAGTTTTAATTCAGCTTTTATACAGCTTTAATGCAGCTTTAATGAAGATTTAAAACAGCTTTAATGCAGCTTTAATGAAGTTTTAATGAAGCTTTAATTCAGCTTTAATGCAGCTTTAATGCAGCTTTAATGAAGTTTTAATACAGCTTTAATGCAGCATTAATTCAGCTTTAATTCAGCTTTAATGCAGCTTTAATGAAGCTTTAATGAAGTTTTAATTCAGCTTTAATACAGCTTTAATGCAGCTTTAATGAAGCTTTAATGCACGTTTAAATGAAGCTTTAATTCAGGTTTAATGCAGCTTTAATTAAGCTTTAATTAAGTTTTAATACAGCTTTAATGCAGCTTTAATGTATCTTTTATGTCGTTGCTTTGACTTAGTTGGATTTGAATCCCACGAGTTCGACTCTCACAGCCAGTCACACACAGAAAGTGGGTGCTCAACTCATTCAGCCATCTTGTCTGGTAGCCATAACTGAATAGTCCGATGAAAACATAACCTGATAACATTTTCAAAACTAAAACACTGACCCAGATTTGATCCTACATATCCAATTCGATACTGGTGCACTCATTGAGCTTTTATTGCAATTTAGTGCCCAGGAACTATGTTGGTTTTTATTTTATTTTTTTTAGAAAAATAGTGGCGTTCTCTGTGGCGGAGTGGTTAGAGTGTCTGACTTTTTTCTAGGTCTAAGGGTCTGCCAATTTGGATTTCCACCGCTGTGTATAACTTACAGCGTCATCAAAGGCCGGTTGCTCTCATACCATGTCTATGTGTTGTGGGAGGTTAAAAATCCCTTGGGTCGGTAAAAGTGTAGGCTTGGGCTTTCTATCGACCAGCAGTGGAGTGGGGAAGACCACTCCACTGACGAAAAAAAAAATTACGACAAAAATGAGAGACAAATAAGTGTTCACACTTCCTGTCTACCATTCGCTATATCGAAAGAAGGAATGAAAATTCTATAACCATGCAATACATATTCACTGAATGCATTATACTTTTATCGGACAGGAATTGTACACAGTTACTACAACAGCTGATATTTCATTTATAAAAAGTATAATACTGTGATGGGTCCCTTTGTTGGCCGCCTAGAACTCGACCCTCAAGCGGGACCCCCAAGTATGGAGGAAGAACAAGTACACTTTCTTCTTAACATCGTATTTATTGCTCTCCGCTCACTGTGCTGTCCATGATCACGTGACGCGCCTCTGCCCTGACAGGTCCCACATCCACTTCCTCGGGGGGAGGTTACGCTAGCCGCACGCAGTAGATGGCAGCCCTGTCGCGGCCCTGCCTGGCGGCTACCGTACCGCCGCCTAGTGCAATACTGCGATGGTGACGGAGCAGTCCTAGCTGCCACCATATGGTAGTGGAGCTCCTGTCTGGACTACTACAATACTTTTAGTATCAAACAGGATTTGCTTGCAGTTACTATTGCAACTGATACTAGTAGTTTCATTTATGTATCAAGGAATTATACTGTACGGCCGGAAGACCAGTGCTCTAGCGCTGACAAGAGATATTAGTAAAAAATGAAAATGAAATGGTTGTTGTTGTACATTAGTTGATTAAGCAGGGGACATTTTAATCGCCGACAATTGGTCTTCCTCATTCTACTGATCCTTGCCCTATCCTAGCAATACCAAATGCCAGGCTAGGTAATGACATGTATACATTTGTCATGGAGTGATGAAAATGGGAAGTATTTCGCCTAGAGCGGGAATCGAACCGACATCTCTTGCATTACAAACTAGTGTGTTAACCATTACACCACCTAGGCTCCCTGATGGTTGTCTATCTTGCCGGAGAGGTCAATGCAGACTGCTACACTCGTCCCTCTGGAATTGTATAAGTACATAACAATGCAGGCTGTTGCAGTTCACTCTGGGTACCCAGCAGTGCATTCTTGGTATGTATGTATGTGTGCGTGTGTGTGAGTATGTTTATGTATGTAGGGGGAGGGGGAGGGGGGATGAGCGTCTCCAATGGTGTACATACATGGGTGTGTAGCAATGCATTCTGGGTACACCCCCCACCCCACCCACCCCCACAATCCCCCACAATGCCTCCCTCCTGCTGACCATGAACCTACCAGGTCCATAGCTAACGGGGGGGGGGGGAAGGGGGTAAGTTAACCCCCAACCCCCAACCCCCAAAGTGATGTATAAGCATTATACAAGTATAATTAATTGGAAACATTCACTCCTTATTATACTATATTCTGAGTCATCTACTGTACTGATCTGTTATTAAAGTTGCATAGTCCGATGGTTTTGAGTTTCTCTCATTTTCTGAGATAAACATATTATTAGGTTGTTCATTATAATCTACCTTACTTTAGTTTGAAGTAACTTTTATTTTAAATCACAAACTTTTGAGATATTTAAAATGGAAACATGCTAAATTAATGTTGGCAAGCTTGCCAAAACTCTATCACCATAGGCTTCTGCAGTAACAGGCTCTATTAATTGACTCAGTAGTCCCTTGACAAATAAGGAAATACTTGAACGAACGGGGCTGCCCTCTATGGAAGATCTTCTGATCAAAAAGAATCTCCGGTGGACTGGACACCTCATGAGGATGTCATCAGACAGGCTAGCAAAGCAGATCCGCTACTCTCAACTGTCTCCGGTTCAATGATACAATCAAGCTGAGAGACATTAAGACCGACTCATGGATGCAACTCACACAGCAGAGAGCTAAATGGAGAGCGGCAGTCAAGTAATGAAAGCAGTCTTTGTCGCATCGCGACCGACAGCATGATGATGATGATGAGTCCCTTCTATGTGCCGGTAAATGCTTAATAAGTGCACCACTATCTAAGGAAGATATGTAGAATCAAACCTAGATAATTGTTTTGGTTTTGAAAATTTGATGTTTTCATCGGACTATGCAGCTTGAATTGTTCATCGACTATGCAACCCGGCCGATTGTGTGGCCCCCTGTCTGCTAAAGCAGTAACTTGTCTGGCCGTGCTAATTGCTGGAAATGGCATTTCAGAACCTCTAGATTTAAAATAAATTTCTGGGCGGAGATATCGCCCCTCCCCCCTCCAGCCCCCCCCCCCCCCGCCCCAATCCCCCCCCCCCCACCCATAGTGCCTTGAGGCTTTGGCACTCGTTCATTCCAAGGATTTATCCCCCACCTCTCTTAAAACTAAAACACAGGGCGCGCTGGCCGAATCCGCAGAGCGCGGGCCTCGTGTGCGGGAGATCGGGAGTTCGAGTCCCGGTCGAGTCAAATCAGTGACTTATAAAATTGATACTTGTCACTTCCTAGCCTGGCGCTCTGCATTAATAGGATATGGCAAGGACTGCTTAGCGCGGTGTCAGGATAATGTGACTGGGTGGGATATCGGGTCATGTTGCCGGTGGCCTGCTTTCCCAGTAGGGCAGCACTATAAAGTCGCCATGAGTATGCACTGTCAAAAGTCTGTAGGTACCTGTCCTGATATGGCCTTAGATGTTTCCAGGACGTAAAACTCTCCAACAACCAAGCATCCCTCCCTTAAAGCAGATCTTCCTCAACTGCAAACAAAGATTCCTGGCTACGGCCCTGACGACGAGCTGCACTGTGCCTCACTGCCATTGTTTGTTTGTTTTGTTGTTGTCTTACGTCCTAGCAACATCTAAGGTCATATCAGGACGGGTACCAACTTGTGACAGTGTGCACTCATAGTGACTTTATAGTGCTGTCCCACTGGGAAAACAGGCCGTCAGCACCATGACATGGTATCCCACTCAGTCACATTAACCTGACACTGAGCACACCAGTCCTTGTCCTGTCCTAATAATGCCGAGCGCCTGGCTAGGAAGCGACAAGTATCAATTTTTAAGTCATTGGTTTGACTCGACTAGGGTTCGAACCCACGATCTACCAGCACGGGAGACGAACGCTCTAACTCATTCGGCCATCCCGTCTGGTCACTGCCATTGTTGTCACGAGGGGTGTCAGCTTTAGATTGAGACACCAGGACGAAGTAGGTGAACCATACTGGTCCCTGCCCCCTCCCCTGCCCCCTCCCCTGCCCCCCACCTCCTCTCTGCACCGCACCCCCCCCCTCCCCCTTCCTGCACCCTACCCCATTTCACCAGACGCGATAGCCGAATCGGTAAAGCGCACGCAGGCTTCCTATGCGGAAGGTCGGGATCTTGAATCCCAGCCGAGTCAAACCAATGACTTACAAATAATTGATACTTGTCGCTACCTCGTCAGACACTCAGCATTAATAGGATAGGGCAAGGACTGGTTAGCTCAGTCTCAGCTAGATAAAGGATTCACCCGGTACTCGCAGTACACAGGTGAATACTAACCCTATATAAAAACTGTCGAAAATGCGGGGGAATGAAATGAGAGCCTAATTTCACAATCTAAGAAGCAACAATTATTCTTTACATATGTCTTATTATTTCCCCGCTACCTTTGAGTCGAAAAATATAATAAAATATCTAGTTTAATAAGATTTAAAGTGAAATCGACGGCGTTCTACCACCGCCATTTTGTCTTTTTGCATTCTCGCCCATTTCACCAACTCTGTGCCTATATGGGTAGCCATTTGATACTGGAGCCACAGTTTCTAGTTCCTGTTCCATACTAAAGCTATTTTCGCCCGTATCCACACTACGTTGTCCTTCAAGGGTATGCAGGTATAGTAATATCACAGGGAGTTTGACGCCCCTGCCCTGCAGAGTTGTAAACCACTGCCTTGTGGTACAGGTTCTTGACAGAACCGAAGGCTAAGGGAGCAAACCCTAAACAGAAAACCATGTCACTGTGGCAGCACTAAGGGCGGTTGATGTATGGAACTCCCAACATCTCCCGACCAGCCACTGCAGGGACAAATAGTTTTGCGCCTGTCTTGACATTTTCTTGCCGGTGTGAAACCTCTATTTGCTCCCCGAGAGAGTGCCGCTGGTAACTTGCAAAAGCCAGCAGCACTTCAACACTTTTGCAGGCAGCTTTCATAAAATGTCATGGACGCAACTCTCACAGCAGAGAGCTAAATGGAGAGCAGCAGTCAAGTAATGAAAGCAGTCTTTGTCGCATTGCGACTGACAGCATGATGATGATGATGTCCTTCACCCGTACTACAAGTACCGGGTGAATCTTTTATCTCAGTGTCAGCATAATGTGGACTGAGTGGGATATCGAGTGATGGTACCGGCGGCCTGATTTCCCAGTGGGGTAGCACTATACAGTATAACCGCGTTAAACCAAACTTGAAGGAACCCTGGAAATCTGTTTGGATTAACCAATCATTGGTTTAACCGAGCTTTGGCTTCGACTTTTACTTGGCTTTGGCAAAAACGTGGGTGCATTTATGAATGCAATATACAATGTATGTGGACACTTTGATTATTGTTTTTTATGTATATACAGTAAAACCGAGTTAAACCAGACTCAGTTAAACCGAACGATCGGTTAATCCAAACTTTGTTCAGGGCCCGGCAGAATACTACCATTTATCATATAAAAAAGTCTCAGATGATCTTATAATCACATGAAACTTTGGTTTAACCATACGGGAAGTGGCCTGGGCCCGACAATTTTGTTTGGATTAACCGATAGTTTGGATTAACCGACTTTGGTTTAACCGATTTTTTTTTTATATGATAAATGGTAGTATTTTGCCGGGCCGCTGAAAAATGTTTGGATTAACCGATCGTTTGGTTTAACCAAGCTTGGTTTAACGAGGTTGTACTGTAATTATAAAGTCACCATGAGTGTGCACTGTCACAAGTCGGTACCCGTCCTGGGCCTATATGCAGGAGTCGGTGGTAGAGGGTTTTGGTGTTACAGCCTATTACCGGGTAGCTATCGCCGACGTCGGGAACTGTGTCAAGTGCTAAGCAGGAGCGCGTAACACTTTGATTATAGCTACACGTGAAATCCGTCTGCGCCTGTAGCCGGCGAGCACCGCTATTTAGTTTACGTTCGTCGAATCGAAAATATTAATATCGCCACCGTTACGACAGCAGCGTTAATTTCGCTTCGATTTTAGGGTTAATTTAATAAAATGTCACTTAATGCGTATGTAATTCTGTTAAATATGATCGCATTTAATATATTTGGGCCTAATCGGGGCCTAATCGGGACCTAACACCGCCCGGCACCAGCCAGTAGCTGCGGCGGGTCGCGACGGCGATTTATTTAGTTGACATTCGTCGATTCGACAATATGAATAAATATGATAAATAAATAAATGCGGCGGTGGTGTTAATATCGGTTCGCTTTTAGGGTTAAATTGATAAAATTTCACTTATTGCATATGTAATTCTGTTAAATATGATCGCATTCAATAGATTTGGGCCTAAAACATTGCCCCTGGCGTTAGGCCAGTATGCATATCGACGTCCATGCGGCGGTGGCGGCGATTTGTTTACTTTACATTCGTCGATTCGACAATATGAATAACGCCGCCAATGCAGCAGTGGTGTTAATATCGGTTCACTTTTAGGGTTAAATTGATAAAATTTCACTTATTGCGTATTTAATTCTATCAAATATGATAGCATTGAATAGATTTGGGCCTAACCGACTGCCTTATACCTGCTCTTTACCAGGGGTAGCGTACCACCGTTTAAGGCTTTGGTGTTAGGCCTATCACCGACTCGCGCATCCAACTTGACATGCGGGGGTACCAGACTTAATGCTGCTTATTGTGTCGCTGAGAGATGATGTCTCACCCACAAGGAATGTTGATTTAATGTCTATTTTAGTTCGTGATCGATGTCAGTATGAACCCCTAGTGTAGTGAATTGCACTCACCTCCGCCACATTGCACAGGTTAGATTGATTGGTTGCTGGAATTATATGTCCTAGCAACATCTAAGGTCATATCAGGACGGTTAGTACCAGGTGGGATGGCCGAATTAGTTGAGCGTCCGTCTCTCGTTTTGGTAGATCGTGGAAATCGAACCCATGGGTTCGGACCCTGGTCGAGTCATACCATTGGCTTCCGTCTCTCGTTTTGGTAGATCGTGGGAATCGAACCCACGGGTTCGAACCCCGGTCGAGTCAAACCAATGGCTTTTACAATGTATACTTGTCGCTGCCTAATCCTAGCCAAGTGCTCGGCATTATTAGGATAGGGCAAGGACTGGTTGGCTAAATTTGATGTTTTCATCGGACTATACCAGCTTAAAATAAATCGAGTGGCATTTTGTGGTGCATGCAGAGTTTCGCTCAACCAACTAACCTTTTGTCTATCTCCTCCTATGCACAATGATATAAAAAATAACAAAGTCAACCAACCAGACTGTGTTTATATGATCCAATTTGGCTCTCACGATGGCCTTAAATAACAAACCTGTCTGTGTTGGTTGGTTGTTGGAGGTTTACGTCCTGGCAACATCTAAGGTCACATCAGAACGGGTACCGACTTGTGACAGTGCACACTCATGGCAACTTTATAGTGCTGCCCCACTGGGAGACCGGGCCACCAGCACCATGACCCGATATCCCATTCAGTCATGTTATCCTGACACTGAGCTAAACCAGTCCACGTCCTATCCTATTAATGCCGAGCACCTGGCTAGGAAGCGAAAAGTATCAATGTTATAAGTCATTGGTTTGACTCGACCGGGAACCAAACTCGCAGGGTCATCCGATCGATCCTGCTCAGTGGACCCATTGGCACATTGCTTTTTATCATCGGCCATTGGACGTTAAACCCTGGAGACAGCAAAGACAATGTACGATAAGACGCGTCACTCAGTGCTTTCCGGTGAAATACAGCAAACAAGGTTATAGGACAGGTCCCCTAGCCCACCCTGACTGCTGTACCATTGACTCAAGGGGACAGGTCCCCTAGCCCAGCCTGACTGATGTACCATTGAATCAAGGAGACAGGTCCCCTAGCCCACCCTGATTGCTGTACCATCAAAGACAATGTACGACAGGACGCGCCACTCAGTGCTTTCCCATGAAATACAGCAAACAAGGTAATAGGACAGGTTCCCTAGCCCAGACTGACTGCTGTGCAATTGAATCAAGGGGACAGGTCCCCTAGCCCACCCTGACTGCTGTACCATCAAAAACAATGTAACATAAGACACGCCACTCAGTGCTTTCCCATGAAATACAGCAAACAATGTAATTTGACAGGTCCCCTAGCCCAGCCTGACTGCTGTACCATTGAATCAAGGACAAGGTCCCCTAGCCCAGCCTGACTGATGTACCATTGAATCAAGGAGACAGGTCCCCTAGCCCAGCCTGACTGCTTTACAATTGAATCAAGGGGACAGGTCCCCTAGCCCACCCTGACTGCTGTACCAGCAAAGACAATGAGTGACAATTATAGTGTATTACCTCCTAATATTAATAATGAAAACAATATTCTAGTTTAGTAAAGTTCAAACATATTTTAAGCACATTAACCTGTGCCATACATAAATAAGAAAACTACTACTACACCTGATCAAAGACAATGCACCTTGTTTGCCGTGGGATGGCACCACTGCATGATTATTTCAGAAATCCCTATATGAAAGGCACTGAATGGCCCGTCTTGTCGTACAGTGTCTTTGGAGACAGTTAGTTATCTTTGGGAGCCCCTTTAATTGTGAGACACCCCCTCTTCACCCCCCCCCCCCGCCCCGTGTAGATAACTTATCAACCAGTCCAAACAATGGCGGCAAACCGGAAGTCACACCGGAAGTCACAGCGCAACAAACAATAAGGTCCCAAAAAGTTGGTGATCGTCATTTTGATCACGCAAATCAGGGGCAGGCGGGCGGTTTTGATTTATATTTGTTATGTTTCTGGTGTATGACATAGACGTAATACGTAACTATGTTGTACAGATGTGTGCTTATGAAAGTCGAATTGCTGGATAGAACAATTCAATCAATCAATTCTTTTATTTTAACTCTCTGCAAGGTATGTTTACAATAAACTGAGGTGATACAATAAATGCATACAGATTCATTACAGACAGAAAGGATCCCAGAAAAGCGATGCTTATCTAGCTGGTCTCCATGATGTGAGTGAACAATAACGAATAATTAAACTTAAGCTACATTTTTAACTAATGATTATGACGAGATACTGATGTGTCTCTTCACATTTAGTAAAAAACAAAGTAATGATAGGAATATTATATGTATATTGTGTCATGGATTCATGTACTTACATGCAGTATCAGTAGTTATTTTGCATGTATGTTAATAAGGGTAAATCTTATGTTCTTTGCCATAGCCATTTGATATTTTAAATTATGCGACTAGTTAATGACAACTATGTCCTATTCTATATATTATTTACTGTTAATCGATTTAGTATGCATTGAGCTTGAGCTTAGTATGCATTGAGCTTATCTTTAGTTTTTGACAGAAGTTTTTCAAAGTTTTAAGATTTCTAATCTCTACTGGTATTGAGTTCCAGATATTGGTTCCTTGGTTTTCAGTTGTTATTTTGCCATATTTGTTTCTAGTGTGTTTGTGATGTATGCTATTGGCTTTGGCTAAAAAACGGCAACAATTAGAACACCAACAATTATATGACTTCAGGGCTCCGTCAACCTACATATATGTGCAAAGAAAGTAGTTTCAGTATGCTTAGCCTCGCCCAATAGGGCCTATATGTTGGCAGAAGAGGATCTGTAAGTTAATCTGCATTTTTAACAGTACAAAAAGTTTAATTAAAATCAGGGGCTGGCGAATTTTTTTCGGCACGGCCGGGGACGATCAACCTTTTTTTAAAAATTTGGCCTAACAACGGCACAACGCAGCTGAGGATTCTGGGATTGCTGATTACCAAATAGTGGCAAGTCCTGGAGTTAAGCAGCAGCTGCTTGTTGGTTTGTGTTGCTGTACTTATCTACTGTCTGTCTGTATCTCTCTCTCTCTCTCTCTCTCTCTCTCTCTCTCTCTCTCTCTCTCTCTCTCTCTCTCTCTCTCTCTCTCTCTCTCTCTCTGTCTCCCTGGACCAGACGGGATGGCTGAATGAGTAGAGCATCCGTCTCCTGTTTTAGGAGGTTTTTTTTCTTCAATATTTATACTGCCTATCATGGATAAGTCTGAATAGACTTGTTTTCACCATTAGACAGTTTGTTGATAGAAAGCCCGAGCCTACACTTTTACCGACCCAAGGTATTTTTAACCTCCCACACCACATAGACATGGTATGAGAGCAACCAGTCTTTGATGACGCTGTAAGGCATCCAAACCCATGGATTTGTGGATTCGAACCCTGGTCGAGTCAAACCAATTACTTAAAAGTTTATAC
Source organism: Branchipolynoe longqiensis (assembly GCA_030323885.1). Classification (NCBI taxonomy): domain Eukaryota; kingdom Metazoa; phylum Annelida; class Polychaeta; order Phyllodocida; family Polynoidae; genus Branchipolynoe; species Branchipolynoe longqiensis. The sequence continues at coordinate 41,109,402 of CM059203.1, forward strand.
TTGTCGCTTTCTAGCCTGGCACTCGGCATTATTAGGATAGGGCTAGGACTCGTTGGCTCAGTGTCAGCCTAATGTGGCTGAGTGGGATATCAGGTCATGGTGCTGGTGGTCTGGTCTACCGGTGGGGCAGCACTATAAAGTCGCCATGAATACGCACTGTCACAAGTCAGTACCTGTCATGATATGACCTTAGATGTTGCTAGGATGTAAAACAACAAACAAAGAAAACTGTCAAAGCCCCTCTCTCCTTCCTTCCCTCTCTCCCTTTAGAAACCTTCTCTCTCTCCATCTGTCCATCTCTCTCCCCTTAGAAACCCCGTCGCTCTCTCCCCACCCCTACGTCTGTCTCTTTCTCTCCCTCTCCCTCTCCCTCTCTATCTCTCTCTCTCCCTCTCTCGTCTGAAAATAGTTTTATTCTGCAGATACATTCGATGCCTTTCTGTTAAAGCCACCGGTACGCATCTCTGATTGGCTGCTAAAAGTTCCATTCATAGACAACTTGTGTGTATATCGTGTTGTATATTGTTGTATTAAAGACAAGTTTGAGTATCTAACAGCGTGTGGGTAGTAGTAGTATCAATCAATCAATCAATCAATAGTTCCATCCTCTAATCGAGGGTTGGATGCAATGGTTCTCCACTTGTCCCGATGGTGTGCTGTTCTGATAGACTGTGAATAATTCAAGCCTGTCCACTGTGAAATATTTGTAAACCATAATGTTCTTGGTCTCCCTCTCCCTCTGCTGCCATTCACCTTCCCTTCCAACAATGTACGGTATATTGAACTCAACTATTAAGAAACCTAGTAATGACAATGTAAACCCAAAGCCGAAAAAAAAGTAGTAGTATATTTGCAACAAAAAGGAGCATTTGCCGTCAACTCATTAGCAGAATAAAAAAGTGAAAAATAAAGCTATCGTTATGGTGTCACACTTCATGCAATTAAATACAAGATCTGGTGGTTTTGTCTGGTCTTGTCTGCTCCCATGTTTTTTTTCTCCATATTTAATGACGATCTAATCGTGTTGTAGTACTAGTAGTCTGAACATGAACCTGACTACCAGGCAGTGGTGGCAGGGACTGTGCTGAACACTGTTGTCTGTGAATGGTGATAGATGGCAGCAGGCTAGACAGAGGCGGGTTAGTTGGATCTCTGACGCCACAATGGGTGGAGTAAGGATTAAATTTTGTAGCGTATTGTAAAAATATACAGATTTTCGGTTCGGATTTATATATTGGCAAAGAACATTATTATTCTCGGGCGGCAGAGTGGGGGACCAGGATTATGTAACAGAGAAGCAATGGGTGTCTCACTCGCTTGGTTACATAAGCACCTATGTGGAAATGTGATAACACATAGCGAATGAGATTGTGATGAGATGTTCATACTTAAGAGCCGGTTCAATGGGCTGTAGGCACTGATTCTGATATACACAAGCAAGAGTCATGCGGATCTGTGTGGGCAGTTGGTAAGGAGTGAGGGTGATAGGTCACCAGTAGGTGAACAGGGGTTGATGCCAATAAAGCACAACCGCTTCACTGTCAATCTTGCACGACTTGGCTTCCTTTATTCCTTATGAGTTGTTGAGAGTAACGACAGGTGGGAACTGACAGACAATTGTCAGAACACGCCTGTGAAGACTGGAAATCTGCGGGGTTCAGACAGCCGAGTCCCGACATATTACAATATTTCTCTCCTTTGTTCTCTTCTCACTGTGTCAGTTGCAGACCAGCGAGGAAGGAAGCTGCCATACTTCTGACATGGCCTATCACAGTACTCTATTTGCATGTCTGCTATACCCCTCTCCTGCCACTGTGTGGTAAGATAACACCAACACTACAACTGGCCAACATTGAAAACAAGCCTGGGTACCCGGGCTTATATGCTATGGACAGTATAAATACAGCCTCAATAAAAAAAAATTAAAAAAAAAAAAAAAGACGTAGACATGCCTAGGTAGAAGATTCACCCCGTACTTGTAGTAGGCGTGAACGACAACGTAGTGTAAATACATGCAGAAATAGATTTATTATGGAACAGGAAGTACAATCTCTGATTCCAGTGTCAAATGGCTATTTATATCGGCACAGAGTTGGTGAAATGAGCGAGAATACAAAAAGACAAGATGGCAGTGATAGAACGCCGTCAATTTCACTTTTTAAGTTCATTAAACTACATGTTTTATTATATTTTCCAACTCAAGAGTAGTGGGTAAATATGAAGATGTATATAAAGAATATATTTTGCTTCTAAAATTAAGAATTTATCAGCTCAGTTCATTTACCCAGCATGTCAAAAATTGTCGCCAGCTTTTATATCGGGTTGTTCTTCACCCTCCTGTGGCTACCGCAGCAATACGGGGTGAATCTTTTATCTAACACACACCCAGACACTAACAGACATATGACACCAGTCTGGGAATGTGGTGGCTAGGAGGTAAGGGGGTTGACAGGTATATCTATAACACCAGCGGAAGCGGTTTACGTAAACTAGGCTACTGGTACTGGGGTGTCGCGGTACACACAGTGCCATGGGCATTCACACAGGGTGGTGGGGGGAGGTGGTGGTACTGAAGGTGGTAGTGGTGGTGGGGGGGGGGGGAGGTGGTGGTGGTAGTGAAGGTGGTGGTAGTGAAGGTGGTAGTGGTGGTAGTGAAGGTGGTGGTGGTGGGGGGAGGTGGTGGTAGTGGTAGTGCAGGTGGTGGTAGTGAAGGTGAAGGTGGTGGTATAGTGGTGGTGACAGTGAAGGTGGTGGTAGTGGTGGTGGTAGTGATGGTGGTGGTAGTGGTGGTGGAGGTGGTGGTGCAGGTGGTTGTGGTGCAGGTGTTGGTGGTAGTGGTGGTAGGGGTGGTGGTGGTGGTGGTAGTGGTGGTTGTTGTGGTGGTGGTGCTGAAGGTGGTGGTGGAAGTTGTGATGCTGGAGGTGGTGGTGGTGAAGGTGGTAATACTAGTAGTGGTGGTGGTTGTGGTGGGGGAGGTGGTGGTGCAGGTGGTGGAAGTGGAGGAGGTGGAAGTGGTGATGGTGGTTGGTGGTGGAGGTGGTAGTGGTGGTGGTGGAGGTGGTAGTGGTAGTGGTGGTGGAGGTGGTGGTGGAGGTGGTGGTGGTGGTGGTTGGCATGGTGGAGGAAGTGGTGGTGGAGGTGGTGGTTGTCGAGGTGGAAGTGGTGGTGGAGATGGTAGTGGTGGTGGAGGTGGTGGTGGAGGTGGTAATACAGGTGGAGGAGGTGGTGGTGGTGGTTGCCATGGTGGAGGAAGTGGAGGTGGTGATGGAGGTGATGGTTGTCGAAGTGGAAGTGGTGGTGATGGTGGAGGAGGTGATGGTGGAGGTGGTAGTGGTGGTGGAGATGTTAGTGGTGGTGGAGGTGGTAGTGGTGGTGGAGATGTTAGTGGTGGTGGAGGTGGTAGTGGTGGTGGAGGTGGTGGTTGTCGAGGTGGAGGAGGTGGTGGTGGGGGTGGTGCTGGAGGTGGTTGTCATGTTGGAGGAAGCGGAGGTGGTGGTGGAGGTGATGGTGGTGGAGGAAGTGGATGTGGTGGTGGTGGTGGTAGAGAGTGACCCTTGCCCACCCCACGTGACCAGCCCAGTGACCATTGCTCACATGGGGCAGTTCGGCCCAATGAGCACGTAATTCAAACGATGGGGTGAGTCAGACGAGTTTGGGTTCACAGAACGGGTCAAGCATCGCGATACCCGTTCTGCTCGTTGTCTAAGGGTAGACCCAAAGTGGAATCTTATTCCAGCTGGACCTTACAAACTATAACATTGCATCAGATTATTGGACATCGAAATCGCAAATCGCAAGGATTTTGAATCACTACCATGCTTTGTGGATATATGTAATAGGTTTGATTACATTATCCTGACACTGAGGTAACCAGTCCTTTACCCTATCCTACTAATGCTGAGTCCCTGGCTAGGAAGAGACAAGTATCAATTTTATAAGTTATTATTTCGACTCAACTGGGAGTCGAACTCCCGATCTCTCGTATGCAAGTTCTGCGCTCTACCGACTCGGCCACCACACCTGGTATATGACCTTTTTTTCTTCCTTTTTTTTGCTGATGGGTTTATTTGTACTGGCCATAACAGCTGAGTCTAATTACTTAATTTGCCGCTAGACAGTAATAGCCACATGCTTCCGTCGCGTAGCTATCTACTGCATGCATTCTTTCTCTGTTTGTAAGCATTCTCCCACATCCCCCAACCCAATTTCTGTTTATTAGTTCTACAATTGGTTAGTTGTTTGGTGGAACCTTAGATGTTGCTAGGATGTAAAACAACAAACAAACAAACCCGGTGGCTCTGACAAGAGTTAGCCGTGTGGTTTTAGTGCTGACAACCACCACCACCACCACCGCCCCCCATGTGGTGGCGCCACCAGTCACCCGACTGTGAACCAACACTGCCTCACTCTCCAAGCAGAATCTGTGGCAGTGGACAGTGAATGCGCCTGGAGATTGATTGACGAGTTGATTGAGATACCCTCAGTAAAGGCTCAGTCACACCGTACCGGATTGGGGAAACGGATAGAAACTGGACACTGTCCGGTGAAATACGTCAATGTCCGGTTTATATATGGTAGGCATCCGGCGTTTCCGTTCTCTGTCCGGTGGTGTCAAGTTTTGAACATGCACAAAACCATTTTGTCCAGTTCATGTCTGTTACCCATCCATTACATCTCTGGTTTGCTTCCTGCAGAGTCTGTTGACGGTGTTGCGGGAATTCGGTCAGTATATGTTTTCGGCGTGTCCGTTGCAGTCCGGTACGTGTCCAGTTGATGTTTGGTCCATCCGTTAGACATTCAGTTGTCGTCCGGTTATCGCCTGGAGGCTATTCGTTAATGTATGTTCCTTGTCCATTTAGCGTTCGTTTCGTCTGGCGGCATTTGCAACATTTTGACACATTTCGGTACATTTTGATACTGAACACCACCGGACTAGAAAATTCTTTGATCGGTTGTGTCCGGTAATCAATCCGGTAAGGTGTGACAGGCACTTTAGGGTAGCAAACGGGTGCGTCGATGACGGGCTACTTACTACCCATTACACCAGGCGCGATAGCCTAATCGGTAGAGCACAGAACTTGCGTATGAGAGATCGGGAGTTCGGTTTGATACTTGTCGCTTCCTAGCCTGGCACTCGGCATTATTAGGATAGGGCAAGGACTGGTTGGCCCAGTGTCAGGATAATGTGACTGAGTGGGATATCGGGTCATGGTGCTATCAGTAGACCTTGTCTCCCAGTGGGGCGGCATTATAAAGTTGCCATGAGTGCAAACTGACACAAGTCGGTACCCGTCCTGATATGCTTTTTGGTGTTGCCAGGACGTAAAACTCCACTAACCAATAACCAAACCAAGCTGCCGTTTACATCAACCTGGTATTCGATTATGACGCCCCGGGCGACTCGGGTCACCTCATTTCAAATCGAACACCGGGAGTGGAGTCTAAAAACACACGTGCCGTGTGCAAAACGACCCGACCCCGGTAAACCACCTCTTGGCTGGTGGTATTAGGAGCGATGACGTCACATTTGTGCTGGTACCTGTAGGATAACAGCTACCAGTGCAAGTCCTATGTGTTGTTTTAATGCTTTAAAAAAAAAAAACCCAGATTAATGAAATGGAAATATAACTAAACTATGCAATCATAAAATACTTTAAATCCCATTTTGCTGTAGTTATTATATTGGTTATTAAAAAAAAAAAAGGTTTTGGATTAAGCCACCATTTTTATCCACCCCGAGAGTTTGTTTATTTAACCTGAGTCTGTAGGACGTGCGCATGCGCCAAAAAGTGGCTCTGGTGACCCGAGTTGTTTAATCGAATACAGCCCTAGTGATTGACCACACGCTGGGATGATGCATGACTGTGGTAACCATGGTAACCAGGCCTTCCCGTTAACATCAACACGGTGAGCTACCCGTGAGGTTGGTTGTTGGAGTTTAATGTCCTGGCAACAACTTAGGTCATATCAGGACAGGTACCGACTTGTGATAGTGCACACTCATGGCGATTTCAGAGTGCTGCCCCACTGGGAGACCAGGCCACCGGCACCATGACCCGATATTCCACTCAGTCACATTATCCTGACACTGGGCCAACCAGTCCTTGCCCTATCCTAACAATGCTGAGAGTTTGCTAGGTAGCGACAAGTATAAATTGGTACTGACCGTGAGAGTACTGTAGTGTAGTGGTCTGGGCTGACCTCTCAGGCAAGGAGCCACATAAACAGGCGGTCCCGAATATGGTGATTGCATTAGGGAGCCAAGGTAGTTTAATGGTTAACATACTAGTCCTGGAATGGCAAGAGGTGTGGGTTCGAAACCTGCTGTAAGCACAATATTTCTCATTTTCATCACCGCTATCACACTGGTTGCAGTGACTAAGGTCCTATATAAGCTACGCGCTTAAACCATCCGGACCGCACTCTGTCCACACCTCTCTCTATCTCCTCTCTGCCGGCCTTGCTCCTCCTTGATATGTCTGAAAAGAGTTCCAGGAGGGGGAGCCCGCCGGCATTTCACTTTTCTACTCTTACCTGCTTACTCTGTCCGTGTCTATGGCTCGCTGGTTGGTCCCCATAGAGCGAATAGACATGTTGCTTTGACTCAACTCTCCTCATTTCTCTTTCCTATACTCTACCTTTTTTTTTTTCTCCCAGGCATACTCCTCCCCTTGACCAGGGGAGTTGTGTGCTTGGGTGGAGCCCTGCACCTTTACGTTTTCTCTCGCTTTGTTCTCGTTGCTGGAACCACCGCGGCACCCATCTTTACCCACCCTTCCTCGAAACCCTTGCTGCTGTTGACTGGATACAAGTGCCAACTACCGCTCAACTACCGCCGGACCGAAGAGATTCGGGGGCGCCTCAACGCTTTGCCGTTACAACATTGTAAAGATGTCCCCAGCTTCTACAACACTCCCTACTGAAGTTTAATCTTCAATCAAAGATTGGGCCGATTTATGGGAGCCTCTCTATAAATGTTGCAGTTCTGCAACCAGTAACCGTAGTAAGGTTACAAACCATCCCCAAAGTCAAGTTGTTAAACCCATTGGCGTTATGGCTATAATTGTAAGCATTAAACGACTTATGAATGTAAAACATTTAAGAGACTTACAATTCCAGAGGAACCAGACGGGATGGCGAAATGAGTTAGAGCATCCGTCTCCCGTGTTGGTAGATCGTGGGATCATGGGTTCGAATCCTGGTCAAGTCAAACCAATGACTTAAAAATTGATACTTGTCGTTTCATAGCCAGGCGCTCGGCATTATTAGGATAGGGCAAGGAGCAGTGGAATGAGGAAGACCAGTCGTCTGCGACTGAAATTTCCCCTGCTTAATCAACTAATGTACCCAAAACAAACAAGTGTAGTAGTCTGCACTGACCTCTCAGGCAAGGAGCCGCATAGACAGGTGGTCGCGAATAGGGTGATTGCATCAGGGAGCCTAGATAGTGTAATGCTTTGCATGCCAATCTGTCAATGACAAGAAGTGTGGGTTCGATTCCTGCTCTAAGCGCAATATTTCCCATTTTCATCATCCCTACCGCAGTATAAATGTAGGGGTGTCTGGGAGGAGAGAGACAAGTTAATTTAGAAGTATTAGAAACACTAAAAAGCTAAGATTCCTTACATGCGGCATGTGGCATGCGAATGCGAATATGAATAAGAATCGAAAAGCATGTAAATGAATGGTGGTGCTTCCCTACATCCGAATGTGCGAATGCGAATGCGGCAACTGAATCAGTCCATGGACCGATCGGTGCGGCATGCGAATGCGAATGCTGCTGCATTTGCCATAGAAACCAATACTGTTCCTTCACAAATTAGGACGAAAAACCCCAACAAATGTTGCAGGGGGACGCCGCATATACAACATTTGCATACCGCGTATAAGGAATCTTAGCTTAAGCCAACACATCTGTGTTTGAAAATACGAAACTACCACTTGCAGTGGGAGTTGGGTTTTTATATATAAATCTCTCTTCTTTTTTTTAAAAGTATTTGATAGATTTGCAACATGATATGAGAATAATTGAATACTAAAAACATTTATAAATCAGACCTGATACTGATAGATCACAGCTTAACTTGGTAAGATCTTCCCATGGCATAGCCTGGAATGAATAGATTTTTGATTTTTTTTTCACCAATTGTAACGGACCTCGAATTCCTAGGGCAATTCGAACGAGGTCAGCTCTCCAACCTGTTCACAGTTTTTAACAAAGTTCTTTTTCTTTTTGTTATTAAAGGGTGTTTTCAGGGGGGGGGGGGGTATACGGTTTACTGTGGGATGTGTAGAGCTGAGCTAATAGGGACAGTCAGCGGACCGAACCAGGTGGGTCGGGCTCCCGGCAAATTGCACGAGTTTCACAAAATATCTTAATGTGAGGACTTTTTCAGGGAATGTTAGATGTAACAATACTGTGTCACTAATATTCCATTAATCTACACAGCCACAAGCAGCCAAACATGGCCACACACAGCCACATTCAGCCACAAACAGCCAGGCACGACCGCACACAACTCCCCCACACTCAGTCACACTCAACCACTCAACCATACACGGTCACACAGCCACACTCAGCCACTCAACCACACACAGTCACACACAGTCATGCTCAGCCACACTCAGTCACACACCACCCCAAACGCCACTCTCAGCTACCCACAATTGTTAGGACATAAAACCTCAACAAACCTGACTGACACTTGCAGGCACGCAACCCCACTCAGCCACACTCAGCCACCCTCAGCCAGCAAGGCACAGAGATACACTCAGCCACCAAGATACAGCCACACATAACCACACAGAGCCACACTCACCACACTCAACCACAGACAGCCACACACAGCCATACACACACAGCAACACACACAACAACACACACAGCCACACTCAGTCACACTCAACCATTCTCAACCACACTCAGCCACACACAGCCACAAACAGCCACACACAGCCACACTCAACCACATAGAGCCATACCCAGCTATCTGACACGCAATTGTTAGGACATGAAACCTCAACAAACCTGACTGACACATGCATGCACACAGGCACACACAACCCCACTCAGCCACTCTCAGCCAGCCACACTCAGCCATACTCAGCCACACTCAGCCACACACATCCACAAACAGCCACTTGGCATCCACTTGGCATCCACACTCAGCCACACTCAACCACTCAGCCACACACACCACACACAGCCACTCAACTACACACAGGCACCCACACTCAGCCACACACAGCCAGCCACACTCAGCCAGCCACACTCAGCCAACACACACAGCCTAACTCAGCCACACACAACCACACTGAACCACACACAACCACACACAGCCACACTCAGCCACACTCAACTACACTCAGCCATACTCAGCTACACTCAGCCACACACAGCCACACTCAGCCAGCCACACACACAGCCACACCCAGCCAGCCACACACAGCCACACTCAGCTACACACAGCCACACTCAGCCACACACATCCACTCATCCACTCAGCCACACACATCCACACTCAGCCAGCCACACTCAGCCACACATAGCCACACTCAACCACACACAGCCACACTCAACCAAACACAACCACACTCAGCCACACACAGCCACACTCAGCCACACATAGCCACACACAGCCACACTCAACCGCACACAGCTACACACAGCCACACTCATCCACCGTCACACTCAGCCACTCAACCACACTCAGCCACACACAGCCACTCTCAACCACATACAGTCACACAGAGCCACACTCAACCATACACAGCCACACTCAACCACACACAGCCACACACATCCGCACTCAACCACACCCAGCCACACACATCCACACTCAGTCAGCCACACACAGCCACACTCAGCCACACTCAGCCACACACATATACACTCAGGCACACAGTCACACTTAGCTACACACAGCCACACAACCACTCTCAGCCACACATAGTCACACACAACCACACTTAGCCACTCAACCACACACAGTCACACTCAGCTACACACAGCCACACTCAACCACACACATCCATGCACATCCACACACACCCACACTCAGTCACACACTGATACACTCAGCCACACACAGCCACACAGAGATACACTCAGCCACACACAGCCACACACAGACACACTATCCTCTGACCTAAACTATCCGTCGACCACTCATTGTGTGTTTACTTTCATAGTTAGAGGAACATAAATACTTCAACAAAACTGGACTTGAGCCAGGTCAGCCAGATCTGTACTCGTCTAAGTACTCTCCAGCAGATCTTTGCACAACCTTCCTGTTTACTTAGCCAAACATGTGCCGGGAGAGTGCACAGAAGTACAAAGATATCAGTGTACAGTTTGTTTGGCTCGTTGCCAGATTTGTAGTGGGTTTTTTAAATTTTAGTTGTATTTTTAATGTATATTTTAGTTACTCTGAAATAAAGTAGGGCAACTAATGATGTTGTTGTAAATATAGTTTATTCATTGAATAAAGTCTTTGGTCAGCGCCATGGCACTGGTCTTCTAGCCATGTGACAATACAGTTATTTACAATATATGCAGCTAGCTCAAATCAGCTGAAATAACAATATCAAACATTCAAAGAGTTACATATGGTATAGTTTGACAATTCACATACAAAAATAGCAGTTATATCTTGTATTCCTACACACTTGATACATACATTTGTATTGAATAGACCTTTGCATTACGGAGTGGTTAGGTGCATAGTTTTCCTTCATAGGTTTGTATGCCTACTATGTTGTGAATTGCAAAACTATCATGTTGTTGGAGTTAACATTTTAAGATGGAGTGAGTGTTAGTAGAATGGTTTGTTTATTCTGTTAGATAGAGTGTGGTTAGCTTATAGGGTTATGCTTAAAAGGTTAATACCTCAGGTGTGTTTTTTGACTACATGAAGTAGTTTGAGTAAGTAGGTTGTTAGTAATGATGGGATAAACAATGCTTGGAGGATTGTATGTTTCAGTCATTTAGTAGTCTAGTACAGACTTTATTAGTGTCTATGTTTGTACAAAGACCCTATAATACCAAGACAGCTCACCCAGCCTGTACTGTGTAATCAAAATGATCAAACCCACCACTTGGTGCGCTGGCTGTTCCCCCGGCTAAACAGATGCCACAATATATGCACAAATGTATATATGAATGTGAAAGCTGTGTGACGATGGCGACGATGATGTGTGCCTGTTCATAGCAATCCGATATTGATGTGTATTCACGCTTACCCGCCTCATGCATGATATAACCGTATGTGTTTACATGTGAAACACCAACCAGCAGCTGGGTCAATCAAACCCACCACAAGGTGGCACCGCAAAATTTACATCACATGGGAGAGATAGGGAGTGAGCCGTCCCAGTACCATAGGGCCCCCGGTCTATAGCAATACTACCAGACTGATACACCTTTCCGAATTTGCTGGGCAAATAATTTGTACGGTGGATAACTTGGTTTGTTGGCAGCAGGCAAAGGAGCGCGTGGGGTGGTGGGAGGGGGCAGGGTGGCCATAGGTGCTTATAATAGATAGCTAATTAAATATGGCGACCTCATCACTAGGCCTGTAGAAGGGCCTGATTGGCTTGGTGAAATCTTACCAGGTTCTTGAATTCTAGTTGTGTTTGTGCATGTCTAATTCTGACTGGGAGTTCATTCCATAATTTGCTGCCTTTGTAGATAGGGGCTCTTGTCAGTCTATTTGTGAGTGGTTTAGGAACTTTGAGGAGTGTAGCATCCCCCTGCCTGGTAACTCTGGTAGTATGGTCTATGTAGTTTTCATCCTTGGCTCTGATAAACATAAGAGATAGCAGATGTGCATCTCTCCTTTGGCTCAGGTATGTGATATTAGATCTAGTGTGCATCTCATTCACTGAGAGAACTTTGCCCCTATATACTGTTCTAAGAGCTCGATTTTGAGTTATCTGTAATTTATTTTCTTGTTGTTTTGTTAAAAGGCCATAGATTAAATCATTATAATCTATTATTGGCAGCATAGGATGGTTAGCCAAAATTACGTGTTTGTGGTTAAACAAATTTAAAACAAACTACAAAAACTCAATTATGTATTTATCTAAAAGTCCTACCGATGCCATTAGAACTTACAGTGATAGTGACGGCTGTACAATACAGTTACAACTTACAGTGACAGTGACGGCTGAACAATGCAGTTACAACTTACAGTGATAGTGATGGCTGTACAGTGCAGTTACAACTTACAGTGATAGTGACGACTGTACAATGCAGTTACAACTTACAGTGATAGTGATGGGTGTTCAATGCACTTACAACTTACAGTGATAGTGAACGCTGTACAATGCAGTTACAAGTTACAGTGATAGTGACGGCTGTACAATGCAGTTACAACTTACAGTGATAGTGAAAGCTGTACGCTGCAGCTACAACTTACAGTGATAGTGACGTTTGCACAATGCAGTTACAACTTACAGTGATAGTGACGGATGTACAGTGCAGTTACAACTTACAGTGCTAGTGACGGATGTACAATGCAGTTACAACTTACAGTGATAGTGGTGGCTGTACAATGCAGTTACAACTTACAGTGATAGTGATGGCTGTACAATGCAGTTACAACTTACAGTGCTAGTGATGGCTGTACAATACAGTTACAACTTACAGTGATAGTGACGGCTGTACAATGCAGTTACAACTTACAGTGATAGTGGTGGCTGTACAATGCAGTTACAACTTACAGTGATAGTGACGGCTGTACAATGCAGTTACAACTTACAGTGATAGTGAAAGCTGTACGCTGCAGTTACAACTTACAGTGATAGTGACGTTTGTACAATGCAGTTACAACTTACAGTGATAGTGACGGCTGTACAGTGCAGTTACAACTTACAGTGATAGTGACGGCTGTACAATGCAGTTACAACTTACAGTGATAGTGATGGCTGTACAATGCAGTTACAACTTACAGTGATAGTGACAGTTGTACAATGCATTTACAACTTACAGTGCTAGTGATGGCTGTACAATGCAGTTACAACTTACAGTGATAGTGAAAGCTGTGCAATACACTTACAACTTACAGTGATAGTGATGGCTGTACAATACAGTTACAACTTACAGTGATAGTGATGGCTGTACAATGCAGTTACAACTTACAGTGGTAGTGGTGGCTGTACAATGCAGTTACAACTTACAGTGATAGTGATGGCTGTACAATGCAGTTACAACTTACAGTGATAGTGACGGCTGTACAATGCAGTTACAACTTACAGTGATAGTGATGTTTGTACAATGCAGTTACACCTTACAGTGATAGTGACGGCTGTACAGTGCAGTTACAACTTACAGTGATAATGATGGCTGTACAATGCAGTTGCAACTTACAGTGATAGTGATGGATGTACAGTGCAGTTACAACTTACATTGATAGTGATGGCTGTACGATGCAGTTACAACTTACATTGCTAGTGATGGCTGTACAGTGCAGTTACACCTTACAGTGATAGTGACTGCGTCCAGTGCAGTTACAACTTACAGTGATAGTGGTGGTTGTACAATGCAGTTACAACATACAGTGATAGTGATGGATGTACAATGCAGTTACAACTTACAGTGATAGTGATGGCTGTACAGTGCAGTTACAACTTACAGTGATAGTGACGGCTGTACAATGCAGTTACAACTTACAGTGATAGTGATGGGTGTACAATGCAGTTACAACTTACAGTGATAGTGAAAGTTGTATAATGCACTTAGAACTTACAGTGATAGTGAAAGCTGTACAATGTAGTTACAAGTTACAGTGATAGTGACGGCTGTACAATGCAGTTACAACTTACAGTGCTAGTGATGGCTGTACATTGCAGTTACAACTTACAGTGATAGTGACGGCTGTACAGTGCAGTTACAACTTACAGTGGTAGTGGTGGCTGTACAATGCAGTTACAACTTACAGTGATAGTGACGGCTGTACAATGCAGTTACAACTTACAGTTATAATGGTGGCTGTACAATGCAGTTACAACTTACAGTGATAGTGATGGCTGTACAATGCAGTTACAACTTACAGTGCTAGTGATGGCTGTACAGTGCAGTTACAACTTACAGTGATAGTGATGGCTGTACAATGCAGTTACAACTTACAGTGATAGTGACGGATGTACAGTGATTGCAGTTACAACTTACCGTGATAGTGATGGGTGCACAATGCAGTTACAACTTACAGTGATAGTGAAAGCTGTGCAATACACTTACAACTTACAGTGATAGTGAAAGCTGTACAATGCAGTTACAAGTTACAGTGATAGTGACGGCTGTACGATGCAGTTACAACTTACAGTGCTAGTGATGGCTGTACAGTGCAGTTACAACTTACAGTGATAGTGACGGCTGTACAGTGCAGTTACAACTTACAGTGCTAGCGATGGTTGTACAATGCAGTTACAACTTATGGTGATAGTGATGGCTGTACAATGCAGTTACAACTTACAGTGATAGTGACGGTTGTACAATGCAGTTACAACTTACAGTGATAGTGGTGACTGTACAGTGCAGTAACAACTTACAGTGATAGTGACAGTTGTACAATGCATTTACAACTTACCGTGCTAGTGATGGCTGTACAATGCAGTTACAACTTACAGTGATAGTGAAAGCTGTACGCTGCAGTTACAACTTATAGTGATAGTGACGTTTGTACAATGCAGTTACAACTTACATTGATAGTGACGGTTGTACAGTGCAGTTACAACTTACAGTGATAGTGACGGCTGTACAATGCAGTTACCACTTACAGTGCTAGTGATGGCTGTACAATGCAGTTACAACTTACAGTGATAGTGATGGCTGTATAATGCAGTTACAACTTACAGTGATAGTGATGGCTGTACAATGCAGTTACAACTTACAGTGGTAGTGGTGGCTGTACAATGCAGTTACAACTTACAGTGCTAGTGATGGCTGTACAATGCAGTTACAACTTACAGTGATAGTGACGGCCGTACAATGCAGTTACAACTTACAGTGATAGTGATGGTTGTACAATGCAGTTACAACTTACAGTGATAGTGACGGCTGTACAGTGCAGTTACAACTTACAGTGATAGTGATGGCTGTACAATGCAGTTACAACTTACAGTGATAGTGATGGCTGTACAATGCAGTTACAACTTACAGTGATAGTGACGGCTGTACAATGCAGTTACAACTTACAGTGATAGTGGTGGCTGTACAATGCAGTTACAACTTACAGTGATAGTGACGGCTGTACAATGCAGTTACAACTTACAGTGATAGTGACGGCTGTACAATGCAGTTACAACTTACAGTGATAGTGGTGGCTGTACAATGCAGTTACAACTTACAGTGATAGTGACGGCTGTACAATGCAGTTACAACTTACAGTGATAGTGATGGCTGTACAATGCAGTTACAACTTACAGTGATAGTGATGGCTGTACAATGCAGTTACAACTTACAGTGATAGTGATGGCTGTACAATGCAGTTACAACTTACAGTGATAGTGATGGCTGTACAATGCAGTTACAACTTACAGTGATAGTGAAAGCTGTACAATGCAGTTACAACTTACAGTGATAGTGACGGCTGTACAATGCAGTTACAACTTACAGTGATAGTGACGGCTGTACAGTGCAGTTACAACTTACAGTGATAGTGACGGTTGTACAGTGCAGTTACAACTTACAGTGCTAGTGATGGCTGTACACTGCAGTTACAACTTACAGTGATAGTGATGGCTGTACAATGCAGTTACAACTTACAGTGATAGTGATGGCTGTACAATGCAGTTACAACTTACAGTGATAGTGGTGGCTGTACAATGCAGTTACAACTTACAGTGATAGTGACGGCTGTACAATGCAGTTACAACTTACAGTGATAGTGATGACTGTACAATGCCATTACAACTTACAGTGATAGTGACGGCTGTACAATGCAGTTACAACTTACAGTGATAATGATGGCTGTACAATGCAGTTACAACTTACAGTGATAGTGATGGCTGTACAATGCAGTTACAACTTACAGTGATAGTGATGGCTGTACAATGCAGTTACAACTTACAGTGATAGTGATGGCTGTACAGTGCAGTTACAACTTACAGTGATAGTGACTGCGTACAATGCAGTTACAACTTACAGTGATAGTGGTGGCTGTACAATGCAGTTACAACTTACAGTGATAGTGATGGCTGTACAATGCAGTTACAACTTACAGTGATAGTGATGGCTGTACAGTGCAGTTACAACTTACAGTGATAGTGACGGCTGTACAATGCAGTTACAACTTACAGTGATAGTGATGGGTGTACAATGCAGTTACAACTTACAGTGATAGTGAAAGCTGTACAATGCACTTACAACTTACAGTGATAGTGACAGCTGTACAATGCAGTTACAAGTTACAGTGATAGTGACGGCTGTACAATGCAGTTACAACTTACAGTGATAGTGATGGCTGTACAATGCAGTTACAACTTACAGTGATAGTGATGGCTGTACAGTGCAGTTACAACTTACAGTGATAGTGGTGGCTGTACAATGCAGTTACAACTTACAGTGATAGTGACGGCTGTACAATGCAGTTACAACTTACAGTGATAGTGATGGCTGTACAATGCAGTTACAACTTACAGTGATAGTGATGGCTGTACAATGCAGTTACAACTTACAGTGCTAGTGATGGCTGTACAGTGCAGTTACAACTTACAGTGATAGTGATGGATGTACAATGCAGTTACAACTTACAGTGATAGTGACGGATGTACAGTGCAGTTACAACTTACAGTGATAGTGATGGGTGTACAATGCAGTTACAACTTACAGTGATAGTGATGGCTGTACAGTGCAGTTACAATGTACAGTGATAGTGACGGCTGTACAATGCAGTTACAACTTACAGTGATAGTGACGGCTGTACAATGCAGTTACAACTTACAGTGATAGTGACGACTGTACAATGCCATTAGAACTTACCGTGATAGTGACGGCTGTACAATACAGTTACAACTTACAGTGATAGTGACGGCTGTACAATACAGTTACAACTTACAGTGATAGTGATGGCTGTACAATACAGTTACAACTTACAGTGGTAGTGGTGGCTGTACAATACAGTTACAACTTACAGTGATAGTGATGGCTGTACAATGCAGTTACAACTTACAGTGATAGTGACGGCTGTACAATGCAGTTACAACTTACAGTGATCGTGATGGATGTACAATGCAGTTACAGCATACAGTGATAGTGGTGGCTGTACAATGCAGTTACAACTTACAGTGATAGTGATGGCTGTGCAATGCAGTTACAACTTACAGTGATAGTGATGGCTGTCCAATGCAGTTACAACTTACAGTGATAGTGATGGCTATACAGTGCAGTTACAACTTACAGTGCTAGTGATGGCTGTACAGTGCAGTTACAACTTACAGTCATAATGATGGATGTACAATACATTTACAACGTACAGTGATAGTGATGGCTGTACAATAGAGTTACAACTTACAGTGATAGTGGTGGCTGTGCGATGCAGTTACAACATACAGTGATAGTGACAGCTGTACAGTGCAGTTACAATGTACAGTGATAGTGACGGCGTCCAGTGAAGTTACAACTTACAGTGATAGTGGTGGTTGTACAATGACGTTACAACTTACAGTGATAGTGGTGGATGTACAGTGCAGTTACAACTTACAGTGATAGTGATGGCTGTACAATGCAGTTACAACACACAGTGATAGTGATGGCTTTACAATGCAGTTACAACTTACAGTGATAGTGATGGATGTACAGTGCAGTTACAACTTACAGTGATAGTGACGGCTGTACGATGCAGCTACAACTTACAGTGATAGTGATGGGTGTACAATGCAGTTACAACTTACAGTGATAGTGAAAGCTGCACAATGCACTTACAACTTACAGTGATCGTGAAAGCTGTACAATGCAGTTACAAGTTACAGTGATAGTGACGGTTGTACGGTGCAGTTACAACTTACAGTGCTAGTGATGGTTGTACAATGCAGTTACAACTTATAGTGATAGTGATGGCTGTACAATGCAGTTACAACTTACAGTGATAGTGACGGCTGTACAATGCAGTTACAACTTACAGTGATAGTGGTGGCTGTACAGTGCAGTAACAACTTACAGTGATAGTGACAGTTGTACAATGCAGTTACTACTTACAGTGCTAGTGATGGCTATACAATGCAGTTACAACTTACAGTGATAGTGAAAGATGTACGATGCAGTTACAACTTACAGTGATATTGAAGTTTGTACAATGCAGTTACAACTTACAGTGATAGTGACGGCTGTATAGTGCAGTTACAACTTACAGTGATATTGACGGTTGTACAATGCAGTTACAACTTACAGTGCTAGTGATGGCTGTACAATGCATTTACAACTTACAGTGATAGTGATGGCTGTATAATGCTGTTACAACTTACAGTGATAGTGATGGCTGTACAATACAGTTACAACTTACAGTGGTAGTGGTGGCTGTACAATGCAGTTACAACTTACAGTGATAGTGACGACTATACAATGCAGTTACAACTTACAGTAATAGTGGTGGCTGTACAATGAAGTTACAACTTACAGTGATAGTGATGGCTGCACAATGCAGTTACAACTTACAGTGATAGTGACGGCTGTACAATGCAGTTACAACTTACAGTGATAGTGGTGGATGTACAGTGCAGTAACAACTTACAGTGATAGTGACGGTTGTACAATGCAGTTACAACTTACAGTGCTAGTGATGGCTGTACAATGCAGTTACAACTTACAGTGGTAGTGAAAGCTGTACAATGCAGTTACAACTTACAGTGATAGTGACGGCTGTACAATGCAGTTACAACTTACAGTGATAGTGATGGGTGCACAATGCAGTTACAACTTACAGTGATAGTGAAAGCTGTACAATGCAGTTACAACTTACAGTGATAGTGACGGCTGTACAATGCAGTTACAACTTACAGTGATAGTGATGGCTGTACAGTGCAGTTACAACTTACAGTGATAGTGGTGGCTGCACAGTGCAGTTACAACTTACAGTGACAGTGATGGCTGTACAATGCAGTTACAGTGATAGTGCAGTTACAGTGACAGTTACAACTTACAGTGATAGTGATA
>CM059203.1:41129050-41162767 GCA_030323885.1 Branchipolynoe longqiensis
CTCTCCTTGAAGATCTTATAACGCTTGCCTTCAGACCCCCAGCCGTGCCAGTGAGGGTTAAAGTGGCAGTGGTACTCACCATCAGCCGAACTTTCAACAGCGTCTTCAGCCTAGCACCTCGACCTCGTAAGGGCATCTGCAAAGCGACCATCTGGTTCCCACCGAAGCAGTGACCTACTGGGATACGGGGCACGAGGGATACCTGTCACTGTCAGCGGGACTTTCATTTGGAGAAAAAAAATATATATCATGTCTTCTATGTTTGGGATGGTGTCTTCTAAGTTTGGAGTGATGTCTTCTAAATTTGGAATGATGTCTAAATTTGGAATGATGTCTTCTAAATTTGGAATGACGTCAAAATTTGGAATTATGTCTTCTAAATTTGGGATGGGATCCTTAAAAATTTTCATTTAAAGAGAAAACAAATACCACAGAGCAGGACTTCAACATGATCATCGCAATCAAAGATGTCTTTTATGTTTGGGATGTTAGCTGCTAAATTTGGAACGATGTCTTCTAAATTTGGGATGGCATCTTCTAAATTTGGAATGTTGTCCTCTGAATTTGGGATGGTGTCTGCTAAATGTGGAATGATATCTTCTAAATTTGGAGTAATGTCTTTGGAATGATATCTTCTCTGTTTCCCGTCCGGATAGGACCTTAAATGTTGCTAGGAGAAGTCCCAACAACCAAGCAACTTACAGATCCTCTTCTGGCTGATCTAGACCCTATTGGACCTCTAATGCCAGCTCGTTATGGTAAAAAAAGAACTATTTTTTTGCACACACATGGTGGTCAGCCGAGCCTTAAAGTCATATAATGGTCGGTGTCCTCTCCAATGTCTATCCAGCCTACTCTCAAATGTTTCTACTATTGGTGCTTCAATCATTTGGTCTGGAAGACTTCCGTGGATCTGTCACTCAAAAGAAAAATGAGTGCTTCCTGACCTCAAGTCTGGGCCTCTCCTCTCTCAATCTTCTATGGTGAGGTTGGTGACTTCATTGATGATGAATCTTTCCTTGTGATTAACTTACAGATCCTCTTTGGGCTCATCTAGGCCCTATCTGGACTGGAATGCCTGGTCAGAACTTTTTTCTTCTCACAAATATGGAGGTCAATGGAGCCCTGAGGTTTTTTGATTGTTGGTGTCCTCTCCAATGTCTATCCAGCCTTCTCTCAAATGCTTCCACCGTTGGCGCTTCAACCACTTGGTTATGTATGGATGATGTCTCTTCTTAGAATGGAATACTAAGCCAATTTACTAGAACTTGTTACTGCTGAAGCCTATGGTGTCAGAATTTTGGCACGCTTGCCAAAATTAATTTAGCATTCAGACTTATCCATAATATTCAGTATAAATCTTGAAGAAAAAATATGTTTTCACTTCAAATATCTCCAATGTTAGACATTTAAAATAAAAGTTACTTCAAAGTAAAGTAAATTACTGTAGTAGTCTGCACTGACCTCTCAGGCAAGTAACCACATAGACAAGTAGGCGTGGGTAGTGTGGTGATATCAGGGAGCCTAGGTGGTGTAATGGTTAGTGTAGTAGTCTGCACTGACCTCTCAGGCAAGTAACCACATAGACAGGTAGGCATGGGTAGTGTGGTGATATCAGGGAGCCGAGGTGGTGTAATGGTTAGTGTAGTAGTCTGCACTGACCTCTCAGGCAAGTAACCACATAGACAGGTAGGCATGGGTAGTGTGGTGATATCAGGGAGCCTAGGTGGTGTAATGGTTAGTGTAGTAGTCTGCACTGACCTCTCAGGCAAGTAACCACATAGACAGGTAGGCGTGGGTAGTGTGGTGATATCAGGGAGCCTAGGTGGTGTAATGGTTAGTGTAGTAGTCTGCGCTGACCTCACAGGGAAGTAACCACATAGACAGGCGTGGGTAGTGTGGTGATATCAGGGAGCCTAGGTGGTGTAATGGTTAGTGTAGTAGTCTGCACTGACCTCTCAGGCAAGTACCCACATAGACAGGTAGACATGGGTAGTGTGGTGATATCAGGGAGCCTAGGTGGTGTAATGGTTAGTGTAGTAGTCGGCACTGACCTCTCAGGCAAGTAACCACATAGACAGGTAGGCATGGGTAGTGTGGTGATATCAGGGAGCCTAGGTGGTGTAATGGTTAGTGTAGTAGTCTGCACTGACCTCTCAGGCAAGTAACCACATAGACAGGTAGGCGTGGGTGGTGTGGTGATATCACGGAGACTAGGTGGTGTAATGGTTAGTGTAGTAGTCTGCACTGACTTCTCAGGCAAGTAACCACATAGACAGGTAGGCGTGGGTAGTGTGGTGATATCAAGGAGCCTAGGTGGTGTAATGGTTAGTGTAGTAGTCTGCACTGACCTCTCAGGCAAGTAACCGCATAGACAGGTAGGCGTGGGTAGTGTGGTGATATCAGGGATCCTAGGTGGTGTAATGGTTAGTGTAGTAGTCTGCACTGACCTCTCAGGCAAGTAACCACATAGACAGGTAGGCGTGGGTAGTGTGGTGATATCAGGGAGCCTAGGTGGTGTAATGGTTAGTGTATTAGTCTGCACTGACCTCTCAGGCAAGTAACCACATATACAGGTAGGCATGGATAGTGTGCTGACATCAGGGAGCCTAGGTGGTGTAATGGTTGGTGTAGTAGTCTGCATTGACCTCTCAGGCAAGTAACCACATAGACAGATGTGGGTAGTGTGCTGACATCAGGGAGCCTAGGTGGTGTAATGGTTAGTGTAGTAGTCTGCACTGACCTCTCAGGCAAGTAACCACATAAACAGGTAGGCGTGGATAGTGTGCTGACATCAGGGAACCTAGGTTGTGTAATGGTTAGCACATTGGCCCGAAATGCAAAGAGATGTGGGTTCGAGTCCCCCTCTAGGTGCAATATTTCCCATTTTCATCATCCCCACAACATTGGTTCCGTGACCAGGATCCTGTACAAGCTAGGCGCTGTATTAGATTATAATGATAAATCTAATGTATTTATCTAAGAAAATTGCTGAAATTTACGCACATCGGAGTTTGCAAGTTTAATCAAATATATTATTGAAGACACATTGCAGTGAGTAAAAATAAATTGTAATCTGCTAATTTATGGATGGTTATGGTTTAGTGGCAATGTCACAAGAGTCAACAAAAGTAACTCACTATTTGAAATTCTCGAGCGAACTAAAATATACCTATTACGATAAATTATGTAACTATTGCTGAGGTTTACTACATTTGGTATTTTATTCCTATTTAGTTTTCAGAGTAAGATCCTTCATCGGGAACACGAAAATTGAAGCCAGAAGTTGAGATAAATGATCTAATATATATGGAATTCAAAACAGCTTATTTGGTGTTGGTTATAATTGACTTAAAGTTCCATACTCCCAAGGTTTTGAGTTTATGTAATTTTTTCTGAGATACAAATATTAAATTGATTGTTATAATCTACCTTACTTTAATTTGAAGTAATTTTATTTTAAATGGCCAACTGAGAACGGAAATTCACCGCGATTGTCAACTATAAAAATGACAACTTTAATCATGCTTGCCCTAGAATAAAAATTTAAAGACATATAGCGATATAGCAAATGGTAGACAGGAAGTGTGAACACTTATTTATCTCTCATTTTTGCTTGAGTGCAAGTAAATAAGCAACACGAGTAATTAGTAGCATGTGGTGAATAAGGGGTCAAATTTCCCTGGATCATCAGCCCATGCTGTTTCTAATCTATTCTTGAATTAATTAATTGACTCGGCATCAATAACATTTTGTGGGAAACTGTTCCATATATTTGTGATCCTGTTTGAGAAACTATGTTGCCTTAACTTTGAAATGGCTCTGGGTTTTACTAGTTTAAGAGTATGGCCCCGACTGCCTTCTCTTTTATTCAAGGTGAAAAATTTGTTCATATCTATTTTATCAAAACCCTTCATAGTTTTAAATACTTCAATTGTGTCACTTCTTTTCCTTCTGTAGGAAAGGGTAGGAAGTTTCAATTCCCTAAGCCTTTGTTCATAGGGTAGTTCCTTTATAACTGCAACTAATTTCGTTGCATGTCTCTGAACCTTTTCGATCTCCATTTTTATATTATTTTCCGTTCCTCCCCACCCCTAATGGAACCAGACATGGTGGCTGAATCAGTAGAGCGCAGACTTCCCGTGTGGAAGGTCGGGAGTTCGAATCCCGATTGAGTCAAACCGATGACTTACAAAATTGATTCTTGTCGCTAACTAGCCTGGTGCTCAGCATTGTTAGGATAGGGGAAGGACTGGTTAGCTCAGTGTCAGGATAATGTGAGTGACTGGGGTATTCGGTCATGGTCGACCTGATCTCCCAGTTTGGCAACACTATGAAAGTTACAATGAGTGCACACTGTCATAAGTCAGTACCCGTCCTGATATGACC
The DNA here is from genome assembly GCA_030323885.1 of Branchipolynoe longqiensis. Taxonomy (NCBI): domain Eukaryota; kingdom Metazoa; phylum Annelida; class Polychaeta; order Phyllodocida; family Polynoidae; genus Branchipolynoe; species Branchipolynoe longqiensis. The sequence continues at coordinate 41,133,440 of CM059203.1, forward strand.
GACATTGCTAGGACTTAAACCAAAACAAACAAATCTTTCCAATTTTACCAGTTATAATACAATTACATGAATTTAATAATTTTTAGTCACATACCTAACATGTGCGGTTCATGAGGTATGAGAACAACTGACTCTGGCAACACCTCTGATAAAAGTTTGCAAACTTTTTCTCTTTCTTCTTTTTCATTAAGGGTGTGAGCTTTTGTCGTGGAATCGTACAAAACATATACTTTTTCATGCCCCCCCCCCCCAAACTCCCCTTTTTCCTTGTCCTCACAAAGTATTCAATAAAAATGTCGAGTTTTACTATATTTATTGCGCGTTCCTGACATGTGTACACACACACACACATCCACAGGTGTATCAGGAACACATACATTTATGACAATAATTTTTTTATGTTTACCCTGTCGACCCCTCACAGTGAATGAGAGCAACAACATAATATCATGGAATGTAAATCAAATAGTGACTCCAGTCAGATAACATGTTCATGCAAGTCATGTTCAAGAATTAGTTTTGCAAATGTACATATCAATATATATCATAATGTATCATAACAAAACAAGTTTTTTTTAGGTATGACTGCTTTCAACTCATACTACTACATATTTGCAGAAGTATTCAAACTCAAACCCTTAAGCCCCTGTCACACCTCGCCGGATTGAGCAACGGACAGAATTGTCTAGTCTGGTGGTGTTCGGGCGTGTAAGTATCAAAATGTATTAAAGTCTGTCAAAATGTTGTGATATCGAGTCAAAGGCAGCCGAACGAACGGACATGAAAGGATAGCCAACAGACAAACCAGACAAGAACCGTAGACATCAATCCGGCTGCATCTGTTCCAAGTTTTGTGCATGTTCAAAACTTTTAACGGATCGGGCCGGATATCAACGGACACAAACCGGACATCAATGGACCATGTTCGGTTTCTTTCCGTTTCCTCAATCCGGCGAGGTATGACAGGGGCTTTTAGTATTCAAAGTTTGTGGGCTGCTTTTGTAGTGGTGCCGCCATCTAGCGGAATGAGCATGTAGAAAGAATGCCTTTTATACTTCGCATTTAAACCACCAGTCGGCGCCACCGCCCGAGTCAGGACCAATCTCCCAGGCACCAGAGAGCGTGTATATAAACAGATGAGAGGGACAACTCCCGCGAAAATCGGTAACACAGGCTACAGTGGCGTTCCTGGGCCTGTATGCACCAATCGGGATTAGGGCATTAACTGCGGCTAAGGTATCCCCGCACGGCTAAATGTGACAAATCGGTATGCACCAATCGGAGTTAGCGCTAACCGCTGACCGTAGCCTCGGCTAAGCTACCCTGACTTCAAGTCGGGTTTAACTGCTAGCCAGTGCGGCTAGTGTGTGTGTGTGGGTCTCAATCTATTCAATGCGATCATATTTGACAGAATTAAATACGCAATAAGTGAAATTTTATCAATTTAACCCTAAATCCGAAGCGAGATTAACGCTGATGCCGTAACTGCCGCGATATTAATATTTTCGAATTGATGAGTGTAAAGTAAACAAATCGCCGCCGCCGCAGCGACGTCGATATCCATACTGTCCAACGTCAAATAAACATGGCCACCGCCGTCGCCACCGAATCGGCGGCAATATATTATACTCAAATCTATTCACTGCGATCATATTTGACAGAATTACATACGGAATAAGTGAAATCTTATCAAATTAACCATAAAATCGAACCGTTATTAACGCTCCCACTGCATTGGCGGCGTTATTCATATTGTCGACTCGAGGGAATTCCGAAATCTATAAATAACTTCATGGTTAGCTATCCACAACGGCTAGTACATTGGTGCATACCGATTCACAAGCCTCTCCAACCCACCGCTACCCCGGGGTAGCTATCCGCGGCTAGGGCCTTAGCCCCGGCTAAGCCTATCACCGATTGGCGGTTAGTGTTGAACAAGCCTTGAGTTTGCCGGTACGCTCAGTGCAAAACATTTGTTTTTATTCAAAATTAATAGAAATACAGAAGCCTAAAATTATCAATTTAATATAATCCTTTTGGTAAACATGTTTTCTATATGTGTTCCAAGCGGTTTGTTTCTATGTGGTGTAGTTTTAGAGATATTTAACGTTTTCTGTATGAAGATTGCTCACCGCCATTGACAATGCCTTGAGTTTGCCGTACGTGTAGTGCAAAACGTGTATTTTATTCAGAATTAATAGAAATTCAGAACCCTAGCCATGTAAATTTAATATAGTCTCATTGTTAAATATGTTTTCTATATGTGTTCCAAACAGTTTGTTTCTATGTAGTGTAGTTTTAGAGATATTTCACTTTTTCTGTACGAAGATTGCTCAAGGCCATTGACAATGCCTTGAGTTTGCCGTACGCGTAGTGAAAAACGTCAGTTTTATTCCAAATTAATAGAAATCCAGAACCCTAACCATATCAATTTAATATAATCTTTTTGGTAAACATGTTTTCTATGTGTATTCCAATCAGTTTGTTTCTAGGTGTTGTAGTTTTAGAGATATTTAACGTTTTCTGTATGAAGATTGCTCACTGCCATTGAAAATGCCTTGAGGTTTGCCCATATGCTTAAGCTGTTCAACAACCACCACTTGGAGCGCCACAGTCGGCAGCTGTTACACGGTCTAGTATGAGAGTTGTCCCTCTCATCTGTTTATATACACGCTCTCTGCAGGCACGCTCCTCGCCACCCGCCACCCCTCGCACGCGCCGCGTGGACCCAGCCCGCCGGAACCCGGTGCGGACGAGTCCATGGGGAGGGCGGCAGTCAGTGTCGGGGTCCGACGGAGTAAGCAGGTCTGCAGCTGAGGGGAGGGAGGGAGGGGAAGACCCGAACATCCCCCTGGAGTAGGAGATTGATTCTGCTGTACTGGAGTTTTTATACAGGATACCCGAGATTCTCCACCCACATCACCATGGAGTACAGGTAGGCGTCTGTGTGTGTGTGTGTGTGTGTGGTGTTGTATCCAGTCTTTTTTTGTATTTGTTAGTTTTAAAGTTGTGGATGCATTTTTGTTTGTCTGCTTAAGATGTGCATTCTAAAAAAGTGAGCTCATCTCAGACAGAGTGTCAAGGTTCAGTATTAGGCCCAGTCCTCTTCAGCATTTACATCAATGATCTGGAGAAGTCCTTAGAGGGAATCAAATTCCAACTATATGCTGATGACACCATGATATACACAACAAGCAATAGCAGAACAGAGAACAGAGATAAGCTAAATGAGAAAATAGTAGCTTTAGATAATTGGTGTAACTCCAACAAGATTTCCATAAACCACAAGAAGTCGAAGGTCCTAGTGTTCGGCAGTGGGAGAATCAATTATGACAATGAGGAGCCAATAAGTTTGGGAGGAAAAGTTCTTGATTATCACACTGACTACATATATCTACGGATGAATCTTGATAGGAAACTAAACTACAATGATAACATAAAAGAAGTTATCAAGAAGGCAAACCACAAAATCTGGATATTAGAGAATACCAGAAAATACCTAACTACAAATATGTCTATTAAAATCTATAAAGGGATGATACTACCATACTTCAACTATGGTGATGTAATATATATGGGGGGTAACAAAAATATGTTGGATAAACTACAAAGACTACACAATAGGGCACTTAAGATATGTCTGAAGGTGGAACATACAGACCCAACTGATGATCTCTAGAGGAAAGCAAGAGTCAACACACTAAATGACAGGAGAAAAGCACATCTAAAAATAGCAGCATTCAGGGAGACAAGGAAGCCTGGGAGGGTGCAGGTGGCAAAAAAGGCAACAAGAGGTAGTGATAGCCCCAGACTGATAATAAACAGAGCCAAAAGCAGATCATATGGGAGGAGTACCAAGTACATGAAGGCAAGGGAATGGAATACACTGGGAGTAGAAGAAAGAAGTACAGGGACAATAAAAACATACAAAAATTAATCAAAAGAGAGCTAAATGCACTGCTAGACTAATGACAACAACAAATAAAATGAATTAAAAAAGAAAGATAGATAAATAAATAAATAGAAAATACACTGATAATTCAAGCAAAGTTTTAGCGGGTATACATGCTAGGTATGATACATACAAAAGGTAAACTTTAAACTTAAAATCAAAACCTAATGACCACTAAGACAGCAAGGTGAAGACATTCAGAAAAATTAACTATTGGTAACCAAACAATAATCCGATTGTAGAACGAACAATCTCCCAGAGGTTTGGGGGATGTGGGAGAATGCTTACAAACAGAGAAAGAATGCATGCAGTAGTTAGCTACACAACTGAAAGTGATAAAAAGAAGGGGAGTCACAAGACTATTACTGTCTAGCAGCGAAAACAAGTCAAGAGTTAACCGTTATGGGCAGCATAAATACACCCATCACCACGATCCTGCTCAGTGGAGCCATTTGCAGTTGGGGCTATTTTCCGTTCCAACCAGTGGTCCACAACTGGCTCATCAAAGGCTTGGGTATGTGCTGTCCTGTCTGTGGGAAAGCGCATATAAAATACCCCTTGCTACTTATCGGAAAGAGTAGAATATGTCAGAATAAATCACTATGCCCTAACTTTCTAAAACGTGATAATATCTTATTTATTCCGAAGAGGAAGAATCCGTGAGCATAGTGTGTGTAAACAACATAGATAACTATTTCACACACACACACACATACCTGTATTTAAGTGAAATAGTATATGAAATAGTTATCTTTGCTATTTACACATACTATGTTCACGATTACCTCTTCGGGATAAATAAGATTATCACTTTTTAGAATGCACATCTTAAACAGACAAACAAAACGGCACACACAATTTTAAATATAGAGATAACTTTATATATAGTTAGTATATTTATATACGTGTATAAAATCATCGGTATGAGGTATTTCTTATTATTTCCTATTATTATTATGATCCGTTATTGTCCACTAACAGACCCAGATCTATTCACTGCGGCACTCATTTGCCTACGGTGGCGCCGCCACCGGCAGTTCTTGGTACTGATTCCTCAGAAGTTGTATGGATCACTTGCTCTGAAAAGTTTCATTATTCGATGGGGCTATATTTTCCTGTCAAAGAGAAAAATAAACTCTCTCAATCCATCCCAGCTCTTTCTCTTTCTTCTCCACCTCAGCTAGGATAAGTTTATATATATATATATTTTTATATACTATGATACACTACATACACCCACGACTATATAATTATGTATATGTACACTCAAATCACCTGTATAAACTACAAAAATCCTCTGGCCCGACTGACTCTGGTCAACATCCAATCGAGGTGAGGTGGGCTGCAGGTGGCGCCACCGGTACAATGTTGATTCTTACGGAGTATAACAATAATAAACAAGATTCTCTTCCGTATCTTAACACTCGAATAATACAGGCTAGGAAGTGACAAGTTAAAATTTTTAAGTCATTGGTTTGATTCGACCGGGAACCAAACTCGCGAACTCCTGATCTTCCGCACGCGAGGCCTGTGCTCTACCAATTCGGCACCACGCCCGGTGGTATAGTTGGGTGGGGGTGGGAGGGGAAAGTTTGTTTGTTTGTTTGGGTTTTACAATCTGGCAGCATATCAGGATGGGTAGCGGGATGGGGTGGGGTGAGGTTTGTTTGCTTGCTTCTTGGGGGTTTTGCATCATCTAAGCAGCATCTAAGGTCATATCAGGATGGGTACTGATTTATGACAGTGTATACGTATGGTGACTTTATAGTGCTACCACACTGGGAGACCAGGGTGCCATCCCCATGACCCGAGATCCCACTCAGTCACATTATTCCGATACTGGGCTAACCAGTCCTTGTCCTAACCTAGTAATGCCAAGCTACAAAGCGACATGTATCAATTTTATAAGTCATTGCAAACACCCATGATGCTCAGCAAGGGTTTAACTGCGAGTTGGTATGGCCTTTATTCATACTCACATAACTCATTATAGAGCCTATATAATATATACACACAGATATATATATGTATATATATATATATATATGCTGTATAGGAATTATGCAAGTATAATAACCTGTATTCCATACTCCTCAGCTCCACCCGCACCCGCCAGGATTGGGTGATGGAGTCTGGACTAGTCATCTACTACTCAACCTCAACTCCGATGGTGGCGCCACCTCCTGCCACTCGCTAGCTACTCACTCATTATATATATACACCGTTCTGCAAATACTGACAAAAGGATGTTTTCAAAATAATTATAATAATAGAGATTATATATCCCTATAATAATGACTATTCACCCCTACCCCAAACTACAACGAAAAAGAGAAACCCTCCCACTCACAACTTGATTGTATTGGTTTTCCTACTCCACAATCAGACCATGCGGGGTGAGAGGTTAGGAGGAGAGAGGGAGTGTGCGGGGGGTGGGGGGTGGGAGAGGGTAGTGGGGGAAGCGGGAGTATGAGGGGGCGGGGGAGAGTTGGGGGGGGGGGGCGTGGGAGGGGAGAGGGGTTGTGAGGAGGGGGAGGGGCGAGGGGCGACTATGGCAGCTCTAACATTCGCGATAAGAATGAATTAACCCAGTAATCTCCCCGTACCACCTCACACATACACCCTTCCACCCCCCCCCCCCCACCACCACCACCACACCACACACACACACCAACCACCCTGACAGCTGACAGTATTGAGATACTAGCCTGGTACCCGGGCCCTGCTGGTTGTATTACTATTACGATTACCGGGAAGGGCCACCAGTCCAGAGTGAGACGCGCCACCACCAGTTCCGGCGAACAGAAAGACAGCGAAATTGTTTGTTTGTTTGTTTGTTTTGTTTAAGTGTTTTTATTCCTCTGAATAACATGTCAGTGCTAATGCACTGGTCTTCCAGCCCTAATCACAATTGCCTCTACACAGTAAACAAATCTACAACAATATACAGATAGACAATTACAGGAAAATAAGCAAAACATCGGTACTCGAATGATAGGTAAAGAACAAGATAAGAGAAAAAGAAACATATACGGGGAGGTATATTCCAGGTGGTATTCCATTAAAAATAAAGGTGGCATTCCATTAACCCGCAGTGCAGTGTGATCTGGCACCGGCTTTTTTTGGTTGAACCCCGGCGGTTTTTCCCCAATTGAACACCCTGACTCTGGCCCTGTTGTGGCTAAGCACTTGGCTGCAACCTTGGTGTAGCTAAACCCCTGGCCCACCCCTCTTGAAAACCCTGGCTACAACTAAGTTGTGGGTAAACCTCAAGCTCCGACCTGTCAAAACCCCTGCTTCCAACACTGTTGCAGTTAAACCCCTAGCTCCGGCCCTGGTATGGCCTAATTCCTTGCTCCGACCCTGATATGACAAAACCCCTGGCTCCGACACCGTTGTAACTAAAATCATGTCTCCAACACTGTTAGGGGGTCAAACCCCTAGGTCCGACTTCTTCCTCTGACACTGTTGTGAAAAACCCCTGGCTTCGACCCTGTTGCAGCTAAACCACTGACTGTTTGGTAACTAAAACCCTGACTCCAGCCCTGTTGGATTTACCCCCCCCCCCCTAGCCCTGCTTTGGATTAACCCCCTAGGTTGAGACCCATTCATCCCTGGCTCGAGAGAAGCTGTTTCTAAACTCCTGGTTCCGGGCCTGTTGTTCCCAAGGCCCCCCCCCCCCCGAACCTTCAATGGCCGTGAGCAATCTTCATACAGAAAAAGTGAAATATCTCTAAAACCACACCACCTAGAAACAAATCGCTTGGTACACATATAGAAAACATCTTTACCAAAAAGATTCTATTAAATTTATACGGTTAGGGTTCTTGATTTCTATTAATTTTGAATAAAACTAATGTTTTGCACTGCGCGTACTGTCAAACCCAAGGCATTGTCAATGGTCGTGAGCAATTTTCATACAGAAAATACAGAAAAAGTGAAATATCTCTAAAACCACACCACCTAGAAACAAATCGCTTGGTACACATATAGAAAACATCTTTACCAAAAACAGTATATGAAATTTATAAGGTTAGTGATGATGCTGTTCGATTTTGACGCATGCGCAGAAGCGATGCGTACCGCGGAAACTGACGTACCACGGAAACTGCGACAGCGGGACAATGAACATGTTTTTCTATGTTCTCTGTGTATGACAGGGCGCGATGGCCGAATCGGTAGAGCGCAGGCCTCACATGCGGAAGGTCAGGAGTTCGGTTCCTGGTCGAGTCAAACCAATGACTTATAAAATTGATAATTGTCGCTTCCTGGCCTGGATAGGATAGGGCAAGGACTGGTTAGCTCAGTGTCAGTATAATATGACAGAGTGGGATATCAGGTCTTGGTGCTGGCGGCCTGATTTCCCAGTGGGGAAAAACTATAAAGTCCCTATGAGTGCGCACTGTCACAAGTTGGTACCCATTTTGATATGACCTTAGATGTTGCCAGAATGTAAAACTCCAACAACCAATCAACCTCCGAAAAAAACCACCAACAACAACCACCACACTCCACCACCACCTTCAGCAACAACGACATGAGTGCATACTGTCACAAGTTGGTACCCGTCCTGATATGACCGTACAGTGTTCGAAATAAGACCTTGTCCGGTGTGGCGGTTTCAGCGCCCGGTCAGTTTCAGCGGCCTGTCGTGGCTTCTGTGCATGCACGGATTTTCGCACGTTGCGGCGAGCACTGCTATTTGTTTTGTTTACACTCGGCGATTCGACGCTGATCTAGCTGCTACGTTAATATCGCTTGGAATTTCAGGTTAATTTCATTAAATTTCATTATTTGAGTATGTAATTCTGTTAAATATGATCGCATTCAATAGATTTCGGCCTAATCGGTCCCTAACACTGCCGGGCACCAGCGATAGTTACAGCTGAGCTTGTAGCCGGCGAGGCCACGGGTGTTTTGCATATGTCTTAAAATCAGCGCATGCGCAGAAGCCACGACAGGCCGCTGAAACTGACCGGGCGCTGAAACCGCCACACCGGGACAAGTGAAAATTCAGACGGACAAGTGAAAATCACGTCAGACAAGTGACACATTTTTCTCCTATTTTGTTGTCTTTGTTGTTGTTAGTAAAACAGTTTATTCATCAGAACATACATTTTTTTCAGCGCCGAGACTCTGGTCTCCCGGCCCTTGACATTACATTGCAAATAAATAGATCAGTTGTCGGCACCATATTTCTATCACTGCTTTAGATGTTGCCAGGATGTAAAACTCCAACAACCAACCTCTGTGTGTGGGGAGGGGGGAGTGGATGGGGGGGGGGGGGGACGGAGGGGTAGCACGGCGGCCCTTCTTTGATGCTGACACCTAAGAACTGACGGGGTAAGTAAGACAGTACCGGCCGGTCCTGTGTTCCGGGTCGGTGACCACGGTCACGGCTGACTACACGTAGCATAGACACGTCTGAGCACCAGCTGGGGCCGTACGCATGAAGAATTATTTATCGGCTCCGGTGTTAAGGGCAGGGTCCGGGTTAGCTAACACCGGCATTGGAAATTCGGTCACGGGGTATGTATGGAGCCAAAGCGCGGAGGCCTTAGCTAACCTAGCAGTTATTTATAGATTTGGGAAATCCCTCTGTGCCTGTAGCCGGCGATCACTGCTATTTGGCAATATCGCCGCATCGACATCGCTATCAATACTGTCGAAGATCAACAAAACATCGGCGCCACCGCATCGGCGGCAATATATTAGGCCCAAATCTATTGAATGCGATCATATTTAACAGAATTACATACTCAAATCGTGAAATTTCATTAAATTAACCCTAAATTCGAACTGATATTAACGCCTCCGCTACAACGGCGGCGATATTAATATTGTCAAATCGACGAATGTACACAAAACAAATCGCCGCCGACAGTATGGATAGCGACGTCGATGCGGCGGCGGCGGCGATTTGTTTAGTTTACATTCGTCGATTCGACAATATTAATATTGCCGCCGATGTAGCGGAGGCGTTAATATCGGGTCGAATTTAGGGTTAATTTAATGAAATTTCACGATTTGAGTATGTAATTCTGTTAAATATGATCGCATTCAATAGATTTGGCCCGAGTCGGTCCCTAACACCGATAGTAAACCTGCTATGGGCTGGGGTTAGAGTCTCCGACCTTAAACTCGCGGAGTTTCCCTAACACTCTCCCATGCATACCGACTTTTCCCCAACCCCCACACAACAAACAACACAACACAAACAAAAAAAACCACACCACAACCAACAAACACAAAACACACAACAAACCCACCACCAAACCAAACAAACACACCAAGCTGCTCACTACGTTCCACTACGTTGACCCACATTAAAACGAGTGCAAATGCCCACGGGGCGTAATGGGAACGTCAGGAGAACGTGCATTCAACGTACGTTCAACGTCTCATGACGTATGTAACTAACTAACTTCTTCGGGATGGAATAAGTTCATAACGTTCCGTTAGCGTAATGACGTTGTCCTCTCTCATTGAATCACGGTATCACTACGCTTTACCGACGTTACGCTCTCGTCCACTACACTGCATCCACGTTCAACTTATGCCCAAATTTGCATACTATGCCGAGAAGTTCAACGTTCTTCACGTTCTCCCTACGCTGACGTCATTACGTCGTAGTGTGACAGGGCCATAACCCGGAGATCGGCGCTAACCACAGGTTTGGAGCGCTAACACCGCCCCATGTATACGGGCCCAGATAATACCACAAACTCTCCCCATTCTGTTCACACCTGATGCCCCTCTTAAACAAACTCATAAGGAAGAAAAGGAAGACAAGTCACGAAAGATTGACAGTGAAGATGTTGTGCTTTATTGGCATCAACTCCTGTTCACCTACTAGTGACCTATCACCCTGACCCCTTACCTTCTGTCCACACAGAGCCTCATTACCTCTGTAGTCTGTCTATAAATCAGTGCCTACATCCCAGTGAACCGGAGTCCCCTGGTTGTTGCACACAGCTCAGTTTGTATATAGGAAAGGTGGTAGCACCAGACAGAGTGGCTGGGTTCCTGCTCAGGAGGTGAGTGTATCTCACTCAAGAGCCAGGAGTAGAGTGATCTGCCCAGTGTGTCTGGAGCAGTGTCCAGAATAATCAATATCAAAGTGAGGCTAGTGTGGTCAGGCGGCACGGGGGTGCAGGAGACTGGGCTTCCCACAGCCAGCCAATCAGGCACCCTGCACAGCCTGGGAGGTGACGCCCCTCCACGTCACCCAACCCAGCTGCAGGTGGTGTCCATAATAAATGCAGTATGGCTGGTGTGCTGGCCCATCGGCCCCGCGGTAACACATAGTTGCAGACAGTTACAATAAAATATATATATACTAAAAATGTCCTTTTCCTCCACTTGCACTCTTTATGGGTGCATAGAGGGAACATTTCACCAAACATTAACTGTCTCTCATGTAGGAACATCCCCTCACAATCTCGGGCGCGATGTACTAACATATATTTCACATAGCTTAAATATGTCACACAGCGAGTGGGACACCCATTGCTTTTCTATTACATAACTTTCGTCCCCACTCCGTCGCCCAAGGCTAGTAATGCTCTCTGCCAATATATAACCAAAAAACTAAAAACTGGGAACCCCAACTGAACTGCACCACAAGTGGGCAGGTGATATGTCACGGCCCACCAACTGGACAGCCCAGGGCGGGATAACCGGAAATATAAAAGCCAGATAACATATCCAACAACAATATAAATCAAATCAAATTCAAACAAACATAACTCAAGCACCTATTATGTACAGGCCTATGGACATGTAAATAAAATAGGCTAGTATAGAATTAAGTAGAAAAAAGCGGAAAACTCTTCCCAGAAAACCCCAAAACACTAACATAGAACCCTAAGAAAACAACTAACATAGTAATAAGAATAGAACAAAAATTCAAAGCCAAGAGGGCCCCAAAAAAAACTAACATAGGCTACTAAACGTACCAACAGATCTATCTGCTACTGAAATCCAGACAATCAAATAACTTATCAGCAGCTACTGCTTGGTAAGACAACACCAACACTACAGCTGGCCAGCATTGAAAACAAGCCTGGATGACATGCTATGGACAGTATAAATACAGCCTCAATAAAAAATATATAATTCCGAACCGAAAATCCGTATATTTTTACACAATGTTATATTAGGTTAAAGTTCATACTTATGCAAAGTCACTGTTACAACAAATGTGGATAAACCATTCACACACAGAGTAGGTGTGAATGACAATGGCAACTGTGTCTAAATCTGAAGCCCCAGTCACACCTTACCGGACCCCACCGGACAAAGAATTGTCTAGTCCGGTGGTATCCGGTGTCAAACTGTTGCAACGGCCGCCGGATGAAGCGGATGCTAAACGGACGTCAAACGGATGCCAAACGGACATCAAACAGACACACTGGACACCAAACGGACACCAACCGGACACCTACTGGAATGTTCACGGACGCGCCAAAAACTGACGGACCAAATTTCCGCAGCACCATCAACAATCTCTTCAGGATACAACCCGGACACCTAACGGATGAGTAACGGACTTGAATCGGACAAAACGGACTAAACAGACTCAAAACGGACACCAACCGTACACTTCAGTCCGGTTCAAGGTTAGTGCATGTTCAAAACTTGTACCGGACACCGCCGGATGGGTACCGGACATGTACCGGACATTGCCATATTTCACCGGACATTGTCCGGTTCATGTCCGGTTCCCCAGTCTGGTAAGGTGTGACTGGGCCTTGAGCAAAGAGTGCTTCAATCAGAATTAACTGTGGAGGTAGTGGTTCCAATGTGCAGTATTGATCCATGCTGGAGTAGAGTCAGTGAAATGGCAGAGAATGCAAACAAACAAAATGGGGGCCCCAGAACGCTCTAGATTTGAGTTTTAATAACTATTGATCTACATTATTTAATAAGTTCTTTATTCAAAAGTAGTGGGTGTATATAATTAGGTATGTGAAGTATATATTTTGCTTCTCAAATTAAGAATTCATGTTGTAAATTCACTTACCCAGCCTTCCGATACTTGTTATAAGTATCCTATGTGAAGGATATATTTTGATTCTTAAATTACTTTTTGTGCTGGGGGGGGGGGGGGGGAGGGGGGGGGGGGGGTCGTTAAACAAACAACAAAATACTTCTTAAATTAAGAATTTATGTTTTATTTCATTTACCCAGCATTCCGACACTTTATTTTTTTAAACACACACAGTCCTGCTAGACTAAGTACAATACACGGTGTGTGTGTGTGGGGGGGGGGTGGTTGAGAGGGAAGCGGGTGTGTGTGTGTGGAGGGGGGAGGGTACTCAAAGACTATGAAAACAATCTACAATTATTTCTGAATTGTCAACCCTTTTCTTCTAGAAAACTATCTAAGTAAGTAACTATTCCCCCCCCCCCCTCCATCCAAACACCCCAAACTACACCCCCCACACGATCCCACCACCACCTTCAACAACAATAGCTATGGCTTAAAAATTGATATTTGTCGCTTCCTAGCCTGGTGCTCAGCATTATTAGGATAGGGCAAGGACTGGTTGGCTCAGTGTCAGGATAATGTGACTGAGTGGTATAACAGGTCATGGTGATGTCGGCCTGGTCTCCCAGTGGGGCAGCACTATAAATTCGCCATGAGTGCGCACTGTCACAAGTCGGTACCTGTCCTGATATGACCTTAGATGTTGGCAGGACATAAAACTCCAACAACCAACCAACCAAACAACAATGCCGTCTCCCACCCAACAAAAAAACCCAACAACAACCCACACACCCCAAAAAAAAGTTTGGTTTATATAAAGACGCCTCTAGAGCGCATAGATTTTTATCATCAGCTATTGGACGTCAAACATATGGTCATTCTAACATATTTCTTTTACGGAACCCCGCTGCCGCCACATAGGATACTCTTTCCGAATAGCCGCAAGGGGTATTTTATATGCACTTTTCCACAGACAGGCGAACATATCCCACAGCGTTTAATGAACCACTTGTGGACCACTGGTTGGAACGGAAAATAGCCCAAACTGCAAATGGGTCCACTGAGCAGGATCGATTGGATGACCCACACTATCGCACAACCCACACACCACCACCCCCGACCCCTTTCAACAACTTTCAACAACAGCTTCAAGAAACACATCCAGGCACCTCCCCCCCCCCCCCCCTACAAAGACTCAGACATACGACATACATCCCCTTTCAGTCCAACATGGGAGCTTTGAGTGTGAACTCATTGAAACTCCCAAACTGAGACCGTGACATCAGCGTCTGAAAAGCTGGGCTTCCGATAGACTACATCACCATTACAGCGGCGCGGTGCATTGTGGGATGCGTCAAAGCAAAACAAACCCACGAGAAGCACGTGGCACATGTTAATACACTGGGTGCAGTTATGAAATGTGCTAGTTTCAGCTCATCTCAGCTCTTGTTTGATACATAGAACACTAACTAAAAAATATATATATAATAAGATATTAATCTTTCATCCAGCATTATATTTACATAAAAATAATTAGCACATCTTATGCCATCTGCATTTAGATTTAGACAAATCTGGGCACTCAGACTAGTGTTAGAGCCAGAGCCAGAGTCAGTTTTACTTATTTTATTAATGTTTTTATTTATATCCTATGGTTAATGACATATAGAAATAGAAAATGAGTAGGGTTAATCAGATATTGGTTATATATTTCTTTAAAACAAGTTTTTGTTGACACATTTGACAAATTAATATTTAGAACACAAATTACTTATGGTTAATCAATGGTGATGTAAACATCAGCCTGTAAAGTGACTGAAATTGTATGTTTCTTAGCTCAAAGAGTAAAAATGCTTAATTATGGAGAGTTGTGTGTTAAACACATTCATTATATCATTATATTGCATCTTTCCATCCATGTTTGTGCCAAATTGTTATGTATTTAAAAAAAATTAATTTTGAATAAAATTGAAGTTTTGTCCTACACGAATCGGCAAACTGAATGGCTGTACTCCTTTGCTTTGCTGCCAACGCCGTTTCCAGCGCATGCGCAGTCGGAACGGTGATCTCGTCTATAAGACTGCAAAGTTCCACGAAGGCATCAATATTTCTAAAAGCAAGACACTTACCTGGATTCGATTCTGTACAACCAACTTACAGGGATGAACAATTTCCGCGATTTCACGGATTTCCGCGATTTCATGGATTTCCGCGATTTCACGGATTTCCGCGATTTCAAGGATTTCCGCGATTTCACGGATTTCCGCGATTGTTGATATTCACTGATTCAGAAAATGTCAGTATATTACTATATATATTATTGTTCCGGGGGACCGGGTGATGAAATTGGGGAATATTGCGCCTACAGCAGAACTCGAACCCACATCTCTTTGCATTCTGGGTCAGTGTGCTAACCATTACACCACCTAGGCTCCCTGATGTCACCACACTACCCACACCTACCTGTCTATGTGGTTACTTGCCTGAGAGGTCAGTGCAGACCATTACACTCGTCCCCTTGGAATTGTAAGTCTTTTAATGCTTACAATCAATGCACTTACAGTTACACATACATACACAGGGCAGGTTCAACAACTATGCAGTGCGTAGCTTGTACAGGATCATGGTCATGACAACCAGTGTCATGGGGGTGATGAAAATGGGAAATATTGCACCTAGAGCGGGACTCAAACCCACATCTCTTTGCATTCCGGGCCAGTGTGCTAACCATTACACCACCTAGGCTCCCTGATGTCACCACACTACCCACACCTACCTGTCTATGTGGCTCCTTGCCTGAGAGGTCAGTGCAGACTACTACACTAAGCATTACACCACCTAGGCTCCCTGATGTCACCACACTACCCATGCCTACCTGTCTATGCGGCTCCTTGCCTGAGAGGTCAGTGCAGACTACTACACTAAGCATTACACCACCTAGGCTCCCTGATGTCACCACACTACCCACACCTACCTATCTCTATGGTTACTTGCCTGAGAGGTCAGTGCAGACCATTACACTCATTCCCTCGGAATTGTAAGTCTTATAATGCTTACAATCAATGCACTTACAGTTACACATACATACACAGGGCAGGTTCAACAACTATGCAGTGCGTAGCTTGTACAGGATCCTGGTCATGGCAACCAGTGTCGTGGGGGGTGATGGAAATGGGAAATATTGCACCTAGAGCGGGACTCAAACCCACATCTATTTGCATTCCGGGCCAGTGCGCTAACCATTACTCCACTTAGGCTCCCTGATGTCACCGCACTACCCATGCCAAGAATGGGTTAGGGATAGGCAATAATATAGTCACACCAAGGAGAGTTGAAACCTGACTTCCGGATTTGTTCCGAGATTCTAATCTTATGGGTGAAAACCCACGTTTTCGCAAAAATTCGCCGTTTTGGCACAAAGGTTTCTTCATTTTTTTATTGGAGACCTTTTTCATTTTCATCCCTCAACTTAGAGACCAGACGGGATGGCCGAATGAATTGAGCGTCCGCCTCCCGTTTTGGTAGATCGTGGGAATCCACTGGTTCGAACCCTGGTCGAGTCAAACCAATGACTTAACAAAATTGTTACTTGTCGCAACCTAGACTGGTGCTCGTCATTAATAGGATAGAGTAAGGAATAGTTGGCTCAGTGTCAGGATAATGTGACTGAGTGGGATATCAGGTCATGGTGCTGATGGCCTGGTCTCCCAGTGAGGCAGCACTAAAATTAGTATAAAGTCGCCATGAGTGTGCATTGTCACAAGGCGGTACCCGTTCTGATATACCTTAGATGTTGCCAGTATGTAAAACACCAACAAACAAAGAACGGCTAAGTAAATCACTTGCAATTCAAAATTGCTGAAAGATAAAATGTCTCAGCAATAAACAATTTAAAAAAAAAAAAGCCACCACACTTTTTTGTTGGTAGTTTGTTTGTTGTTGTTTTATGTCCTAGCCACATCTAAGGTCATATCAGGATGGGTACCGACTTGTGACAGTGTGCACTCATGGGGACTCTATAGTGCTGTCCCACTGGGAAACCAGGCCGCCGGCACCATGACCTGGTATCCCACTCAGTCACATTATCCTGACACTGAGCACACCAGTCCTTGCCCTGTCCTAATAATGCAGAGCGCCTGGCTAGGAAGCGACAAATATCAATTTTTAAGTCATTGGTTTGACTCGACCAGCGTTCAAACCCATGATCTACCAGCACGGGAGACGGATGCTGTAACTCGTTCGGCCATCCCGTCTGGTCTGTTGGTAGTTATTTGTGTTTATTTTGACCTATTTTTCGGTAACCCTTTCAGTCACCATCATAATGTGGATTTTGTTTCTTGTTTTATTTGATTTATTTATTGATATAATGAAATCTAGCTCCCTTATACTTATAGAGAACACATGTCTGCTCTTTTATGGAACTCGTTATTGAAGCCAGATGTTCCAGAAAGAAGCCATAGATCAAGCCATTATAGTCAAATACCGGAAGAATGGTTGCCTGGTAACAGTTGTACGAAAAGGCATTCACAACCAGGGCCTATATGTATGAGCCAATTTTTAACCGCACCGGGCTTAAAGGCGGGTCCCTGGTTAGCTAACCCCAGAGTTCCAAATGTGTCACGGGGGATGTATGTGACCAAAGCGTGCCCGAGTTAGCTAACGTTTCAGTTATTTATAGATTTGGGGAACCCCTGTGTGCGTATTTACATTCGTCGATTCGACACTATTAATATCTCCGCCAATGCGGCAGCAGCCTTAATAACGGTTCGAATTTAGAGTTAAATTGATAAAATTTCACTTATTGCGTATGTAATTCTGTTAAATATGGTCGCATTGAATAGATTTGGGCCTAATATTTAGCCGCCGATTCGGCGGCGGCGGCGGCAGCCATGTTTAGTTGACGTTGGACAGTATGGATATCGACGTCGATGCGGAGGCGGCAATTTGTTTACTTTACATTCGTCGATTCGACAATATGAATAATGCCACCAATGCGGCGGGAGCCTTAATAACGGTTCGATTTCATGGTTAATTTGAATAAATTTCACTTATTGCGTATCTAATTCTGTTAAATATGGTCGCAATGAATAGATTTGGGCATAATCGGTGCCTAACTCCACCTTTAACCCTGGTTTCGCTTGGGGTTAGTGAAGGCAACGTTAACCCTCGAAGAGTTTGCCTAACCCATGCACATACATTGACACTTTCGCCGCTAACCCGGGAAATCCGCACGATGCGTGGGTTACGACCGCTAACCCGAGCTCATACATATAGGCCCAGTGGTCCACAACCGGTTCATCAAAGGCTGTCGTATGTGCTATCCTGTCTGTTGGGAAAGTGCATATAAAAGATGCCTTGCTGCTTATCGGAAAGAGTAGCCTATGTGGCGGCAGTGTGTTTCCTCCAAAGAAATATGTCAGAATGACCGTATGTTTGACGGCCAATAGCCGATGATACGAAAATCAATGTGCTCTAGAGGTGTTAAATAAAACTAGCTTTATTTGAGAAGACATTCATCACATAGACCGTAACAGAACGACAAAATGAGAATCCTGGTTTAATTTAACTCTGAAGTGCAAATTAAATGCGATTTACAAAATGTTAATCCTTAAAAATAAATTTGAATTATCAAAGCTGCATTGTCCGATGAAGCATCACATTTTCAAAACCAAAACAATTATCTAGTTTTGATTCTACATTTCTCACTTAGATACTGATGCACTTATTAAGTATTTGTTGCCACATAGCAGAGAGTACTGCGGAAGGTCGGGAGTTCGAATCCCAGGCGAGTCAAACTGATGACTTATCAAATTGATACTTGTCGCTATCTAACCTGGGGATCTGCATTAATAGGATAGGGTAAAGACTGGTTTGCACATTATCAGGATAATGTGAATGTAAGGGATATCAGGTCATGGTGCTTAGGGCCGGGTCTCCCAGTGGGGCAGCACTATAAAGTCGCCATGAGTGTGCACTGTCACAAGTCGGCACCTGTCTTGATATGATCTGCGATTATACATGTAGTATTGCTAACATAATTAATACACAGTTAACAATAATTATTTGACTTGCTATCCCACCCCACCCCACCCCCACCCACCCACCCCCAAATAGAAGTCAAAATCATTAACCATGTAGCGTGGAAACCAAAAATGTGGTACATAGTCTCTGACTGCCAACTGGGCTGGGAGGTGGAACTGGTACTGGTATGGTGGTGTGGTGTTTGTGTGTGTATGTGTGTATATAGGTAGGCAGGCCTATAACTCCTCATACCTCACTCCATCATGGCTCCTCCACTGTGTGAAGATTCACGATTCCGGCGTTCCAGCGAAGGTGGCGCCACAACGGCGGCCACCGGAACTAGAACCCCAACTTGACTTGAATGACTACTGCAGTAATTACTAGCAAATCCCTGAACTTCTGCCCCTCCCCCCCAGCATCATCGCTTGTTCTCCTGTGGGGTCCCCCCACCACCACCACCACCCACCCCAATGGGCCCCCCTCCCCTGCCACCACCCTTAACCATCATGAACAAACCATGAACACACCGAACATCCTACAGAACTATCAACCCGTTTAACACACATCGAACATTTTATAAGACAGACAAAATGTCTTGTCAACTATAAACTTACCTTGTTTTATACAAGAAAAAATCTAACCCTCAACAATTGTTTGAGTTGCCCCGAGTATACACTTTCTACTCGGTGCTGCTCCCAATTTTTGCATGAACTAAAGTGACTCGTGCTGTACATTATACAGCAGGAGCCACTCCCTTAATTCTACAGGAATGGTGCTGTAACTAATACAGCACTGATCAAACTTAGATTATTTAGACTGTCAATTCCAATAGTAAGATGGCTGGAAGACCTGTGCTCCGGCGCTGACAAATGTCATATTCAGATGAATAAATACTTTACTTTACCAATTTACAAACCTCGGAAACGGTTGGCAAGCGAAATAGCGAAATAGCAAATGATAGACAGGAAGTGTGAACACTTATTTGTCTCTTATCTTTGCTTGAGTGCAAGTAAATAAGCAACACAAGGAATAGTTAGTAGCATGTGGTGAATAAGGGTTTCAAATTTCCCTGGATCATTAGCCCATGCTTTTTCTAATCTGTTCTTGAATGAATTTATTGACTCAGCATCAATAACATTTTGTGGGAGACTGTTCCATATATTTATGATCCTGTTTGAGAAACTGTGTTGCCTTAACTTTGAGGGTTTTATTAGTTTGAGAGTATGGCCCGACTGCCTTCTCTTTTATTCAAGGTGAAAATTGGCTCTGGGTTTTACTAGTTTGAGAGTATGGCCCCGACTGCCTTCTCTTTTATTCAAGGTGAAAAATTGGTTCATATCTATTTTATCAAAACCTTTCATAATTTTAAATACTTCAATTATGTCACTTCTTTTCGTTCTGTAGGAAGGGGTAGGAAGTTTCAATTCCCTAAGCCTTTGTTCATAAGGTAATTACAAGATCAATCTCTGAGTGAGTTTATTGTGGGTGGTATCACCATGAAAGCGACACCAGTTGCCATGGTTATGTAATATTGCCATGGAAACATGGTGAAGAAAAAACATGCTTTAGGGGCCACACAATGTTGGTAACATTTTCAAGGTAGTACAAAGAATCGTACTACTTTAACAGACACCCCCTCCACTCCCACGCCCCCCTCCCCCTCCACACACACACACTGCCGCACCTCGCTCCTCCCCTAAAATAGTACACACCAACATTTTACTACAGACCCAGACAGGGTGGCTGAATGAGTTGAGTGCCCACCTCCTGTTTTTGTAGGTCACAGGGTTCGAACCCTGGTTGAGTCAAACCAATAACTTAAAGATTTATACTTGTCGCCACCTAGTCTGATGTTCAGAACCACTAGGATAGGGCAAGTTGCAGTGAAAAGAGGAAACACAAAATCATACATGTGTGGCGGAGTGGTTAGAGTGTCTGACTTTTTTCTAGGTCGGACTCCTAATCTGAAGGTCAGTGGTTCAATTCCCCTCTGCAAATTTGGATATCCACTGCTGTGTATAACTTACAGCGTCATCAAAGGCCAGTTGCTCTCATACCATGTCTGTATGGTGTGGGAGGTTAAAAATCCCTTGGGTCGGTAAAAGTGTAGGCTCGGGCTTTTGGTTTGACTCGACCAGGGTTCGAACCCACGATCTACCACGATCTACCAGCACGGGAGACGGACGCTCTAACTCATTCGGCCACCCCGTCTGGTCTTATGATCTTATGCCAGGTACACACCTACCGTTTGTGCGCACCCACCTACCGTATACGATCTAAAACTGCCCGTTTCGCACACAAAAATCGCTAGCTGTGCGCTCTCCGCGCACACCTAGCGATTGCGATTCCCGACTAAAAACTCAGTTTTAGGGCTAAAACAGGGCCGATTACGATTGCGATTCGCGATTCGAAAAATGAATCGGCCCGTTTTCAGTTTTAAGCGGGTCGGGTTGAGTCGGGAGTTTTAGTGCGCGAATCGTAAACGGTAGGTGTGTACTTGGCATTAGATGTTGCCAGGACGTAAAACTCCAACAGCCACCCAACCACTGGTGATTGGACCGGTATCTAAAGCCGGATATGACGACATCTGGGTGATTGTTTTAAGCCTCAGTCACACCTACCCGGACGAGCCCCGGATTTTGAGCCGGACCACCCCCGGACCAGTCGCCCGGACTGTCCCGGACAGCCCTGGATACAATTGCTATTTTGGTCGTTTTTGGCCTCGCGGTCACACCTACCCGGATGAGTCACGGACTAGCCCCAGACCAGAGGCCGGATCGCCCCGGACTGAGCCGGACCGCCCCACGGACTACCCGGTGTGTCCACGGAGTAGTCCCGGACTTGGAGTGGACTTGCTCCTGCTATGTATATACAAAAATGGGGCTAGCAACATCTAAGGTCATATCAGGATGGGTACCGACTTGTGACAGTGCACACTCATGGAGACTTTATAGTGCTGTCCCACTGGGAAACCAGGCCACCGTGACCATGACCTGGTATCCCACTCAGTCACATTATCCTGACACTGAGCCAACCAGTCCTTGCCCTATCCTAATAATGCCGAGCGCCTGGCTAGGAAGTGACAAGTATTCAATTTTAAGTTTTTTTGTTGTTGTTTTTTTTGTTGTAAATATGTTTATTCTGCTGAATAATTCTTTTGTCAGTGCCGAAGCACTGGTCTTCCAGCCATTTTTCAATTCAGGGTTATTTACAAAAAAGGTATATAGAATAAGGTGTACAATACCTGTTGAATAGACAATTTGCACCATGTAACACAATGAAATTCTGAAACCCAAAAGTTCCATAACAATATGGTACAGTAGTGTCATATAACCAGATCAATATTAGTCAGATCAATGTGAGTATTTACATAGTATTTAGAATGTAAGCAGAAGTTATCTTCTGTATTCAGTTGGTAAACTTGTAGTAAGTTTTAATGTTCAGTTGCAGTTAGGCAAGCGGTATATAAATGTTGGTTTGTTAGGAAAATTCTAGTGTAACTCTAATGTAGCTAGTTATGTGAGTTTATGAATTATGTTGTTGGGGTGGGGTTGTTAATAATACACTGGACCATCTGTGACCAGTGAAGCAGTGGGACCAATCCCAGTGCATTTAGGTCTTAAATTTTACATTTTTACCTGGACTGTCTCTGTCATCGTATATGGTTGACTGGAGATAACAGAGGAACAGCAACAAATTAAAAAGTGGGGGCTGGGGGGGAGAAACCGAGGCTGAGGGTTTGGTGGTCTGCCACTTACGGTATGGTGACACCATGGAACATACTTTACTGCAACTGCATAAGGGCCTGCCCAATCCGATGTACTCTTAGTGAGTTTTTAAATTCTAGGTAAGAGGATGCTGCCCTGGTTCTGGTTGGTAGGTTGTTCCACATCATGCTGCCTTTGTAAATTGGTGCTTTAATTAGTTTGTTTGTGGAAGGCTTGGGGACTTTGAGTAGAGTGGAATCAGCCCGTCTAGTATTCCTTTTTGTGTTTTCTATATATTGGGTATCTCTGGCTCTTCTGTACATAAGTGATAGGAGATGTGAATCTCTTCTAACCATTAGGTAATCTAGGTTTGCTTTGTCATGCATTTCCTGTACACTTAGTGTTTTGCCCCAATAAATTGTTCTTAACGCCCGGTTTTGGATCCTTTGTAGCTTAGTCAGTTGCTGCTTTGTGAGCAATCCATAAATTATATCATTATAGTCTATTATTGGTAGAACTGTTGATTTATACAGCAGTAGGGCAGTGTTTTCGCTTATGAAGCTCCGCATCTTCCTGATTGTAGTAATTTTTAGTGCCAATGATTGAGTTAGTCTAGCCAGCTGTTGATTCCCATTTAAGGTAGAATCAATCACTGTTCCTAAGTACCTGTATGCACTTGCCTCCTTAATTTGATTTCCGCCAATATGCAGTGTTATGGGTTGTGCCCTTGCCTTCCTTGCTTTGGTGCCATAAATGACAAACTCAGTTTTATTGGTGTTAAGGGATAGTTTGTTTTCACTACACCACAGGTTAACCCTGGTCAGCACTGTCCGAACCTGATCGGTTGCTATTTGGAAATCTTTATTGTGTACTGTGAGTGCTGCATCGTCTGCAAATAATGTGAATGTTGCATCCTCTGATACTTGGGGTAAATCATTTATAAAGATTAAAAACAGAAGGGGGCCCAGGGTTGAACCCTGCGGAACTCCAGTTTTAATAGTCCTGATGGTTGACACAGTGTCATTAAGTTTTGTGCATTGTTTCCTATTAGTTAAGTAGTTGGCCATGAATGTACAGGTTTTCTTCCCCAATCCTGCTTTCTGGATTTTCTGCAATAGTATTCTATGGTCAATTGTATCGAAAGCTTTTTTGAAGTCAAGGTATACTGCAATTGTAAGTTCACCTTTGTCCATGTTGGTCAATAACTCATCCATAAGAGAGGCCAATGCCCTAGTTGTTGATCTGTCTTTTCTAAATCCATTTTGTTGGGTGGTTAGGTAATTTGAAGACTCTAAAAATGTTTTTATCTCATCATGTATTATTTGTTCTATGATTTTGCCAGGAAGAGGGAGAATAGATATTGGGCGCAGCTCACTACAGTATCTTGGGTTATTGGTCTTTGGGATGGGTGAAACTGTAGCTAGTTTCCAGCTTTCCGGAAAAATACCAGTGTTGAACACTAGGTTATACAGGTGAGTGAATTCATTTATAAGTGCATTGGTTTGACTCGACCAGGGTTCGAACCCACGGGTTCGGATCTCCCAAAACATTCCATCTACTTCAGGTGACGTCACTCATGTTACAATCAGCTGTCCCCATCTTTGTGTGGTTTACCAGTCACGAGTCAGTGTACAACATTAACAGTAGTAGTGCTACCCTTGAATTCTGAGAACAGGGTGGGTGGTGGGGGAAAAACTGGTTGCACAGTCATCTGTGGTGACACAATGTCATCTGTGGTGACACAATGACCCTGCAATGATGATGGTGCTGATGATGATGAAGCCGCTTGTCACTTTTAAAGTTTGTTTTATTTAACGACGCCTCTAGAGCATATTAATTTTCATATCATCTGCTATTGGACATCAAATCGCTTGTTATCAATGCAGGGATGAAGAATTTCTGCCATCTAGCGGATTTCCGCGATTGTTGATATTCGCTGATTAATGTTCAGAAAATGTCTGTATATTTGATATATTATTTATATGTTATTATATATATTAGGCTATATTATATAGGACATCAATTGAGTAGTCCGAATCCCGTTCTTATATAACCGTAGATCGATGTTGCTTGAGCCAAAACATGCCAAAATAATTTTGGCAAGCACGCCAAAACTCTGACAACATAGACTTCAGTAGTAATGGTTTCTATTTATTGACTTATTATGCCCTTCTATGCAGCAACAAATGCTTAATAAGTGCACCAGTGTCTAAGTTGAATATGTAGAATCAATTGTTTGATTGATTGATTGGTGGTTTCTTTACGCCGTGTCAGCAGCATAGGCCATATTCACGGCGAGAATAGTTTTTTTTGTTATTCAACCATCGCTTTTACAGAATGCAAAAGCACAGAATCAATTCTGCGTCAGTACACTGTGGATTTAAAAAAGCTCACGGTTACATAATTTGTGGCTAAAGGAAATAGAATTAAGATAAAAGTTAAAGGTTGTTAATTGATCTAATCTGGTTTAATGGACTATATGTGATGATATAGACTAGCTACCCTAAAAAAGGCTAACATGTTTTCTTGTTTTACTTTTGTGAAAAGGTTGTGCATGCTGCTTGCAGTGTTAAACTGTTGGCGGAGGGCCAAGAAATGTACACAACTCAACAAAATGTGTTTGAGTGTAAGTGGGGATACAACTTTAAAGACTCCTCTACTACTATAACAGCCATTACAATCCGTCATCTTCTAAGAAAACCCCACATACTCCCTCGTCTTCACAGCCTGTTGCCGGTTGCTGGTTCGTGTGGCTGTCACGCGTCTCACTCTGCACGTGCGCCACCTGGTGGGGCAGTGTGTTGACAGGGCTGAGTTGGCAAGCTGCCATTATCCAGGGTGGTAACGCGGTAACAGTCTTACTCTACGGTCAGACCTGCAGAGCATTAAGCTGCATAGTCCGATGGTTTTGAACTTCTGATTTTTTTTCTGAGATAAATATATTAGATCGATCACTAGTCTCTACTTTACATTAGTTCAGAGTTACTTTTATTTTAAATGGTAAACCTTTTTGTTATTTTGAGTGCCAAAATGCTGACACCATAGACTTCTGCAGTAACAGGTTCTGTTAAATTGACCCAGTATTGCCTTTTACGCAGAAACAAATGCTTAATAAGTGCATCAGTATCTAATGCTAGGTACACACATACCGTATAGGATTCGCGCACTAAAACTCCCGATCTGCTTAAAACTGATATCGGGCCGATTCATTTTTCGAATCGGGAATCGCAATCGTAATGCTAGCGCACACCTACCGTTTTAGCCCTAAAAATCGGGAATCGCAATCGGTAGGTGTGCTAGGGGAGTGCACACCTCACGACTTTTGGGCAGTTTTAGATCGTATACGGTAGGTGGGTGCGGAAAAACGATCGTATACGCTAGGTGTGTACCTAGCATAAGTTAGATATGTAAAATCAAATCTAGATAATTGGTTTGGTTTTGAAAATTTGATATTTCATCGGACTATGCAGCTTTAACCCTGTCACTATTTGTTATTCATGTTTGAAAGTGAGCAGAGTGACAGTTGGCTCACGGGTATAGGAGGAGGGGGAGGAGAGAATGCCTGCTCCGCAGTAAATAACATGGAAGTTAAGATGGTTAGAGAGAAAGATTAAGGGGCTGCCGTTATTTATATCCACATAGTAAATTATATAGTACATATATATCTATATATATATATGATGTATATGGGGCACTCTCCTGAAAACTGGTCAGCGTGGGATGGGATTTTAAAACATCAATAAAAAAACGTCCTACTTATCTTTTTCCTTATACTTTTCATATTCATGTTTAGATTTGATGTAAGAAATAAGGGAAATAAAATAAACCGCATGCAACTTTGATCTTTTTAGTTATGAATTGTTTTTGTACCAAAAAAAAACATTTTACAGTCAGCCATTTGTAACATGACATATGGGACATGGTTGGATCCTTACTACCATCTTGTATTGCATTGATATATCAAACAAAACAGTTCCCCAAATCAAAAGGAAATATTTATTAACATGTATGCTTGCTTAAATATTTTAAAAAAATCATTTGATGTCTTCAGAAATAACATTACAAATTTCGTTCACAGATGTAACCAGTGGTGTCTGGATGCCACACAAATATTGTACACTAATTATTCAGTGAATAAACCATGGCTGGGAATTACATTTTTTTTTTTTTATCAATACAAGCACTACATATTTCTCTATATTATGCCATGATTAATATGCTTCTCAGCATGAACTTATTTAATTCTGCTTAGATCTTTATTAAGCATACTGTGTGGTGTCCTAAGCAGGTGTTACGTCTGAGCAACACATGTGCTACTGCCATATGACATAGCTTAATCATGGACTACACCTTTATTTTTTACCTCATCAATTTATATTTTACATAGATGTAAAGGGGAGATTTCCAGCTTTCATTTTCAACCAAAATGTTAAAAATTCAAATATTAGATTTTAACTCTACATGTGACCCTTCTGGCCAGTTTTCAGGAGAGTGACCCATAAACATTATGTGAGTGTAAAGGCACACAAGAGAATTAATTATTATTTTATTATTATCGCCAATTATTATCCATGTATACAGCCATTTATTACCAATTACTACTCGCAATGTATTTTCTTCGTTCCTTCCATCATGGGACCGGTGGCGTCACCACCGGCCCAAACCCTAACTACTGGTATGCACATTGTTATTCGCGCCCGAGAATTTTTCTTTTATTAGGTGAGGGAAACATATTCCCTAAGCCTTATCTCAACCCGCCTGTTATTGTCTTGTTCCTTATGTACTACATATTCGGCCTATATATATATTTTACCTCGGTATGCCGCCTCTGGCTAGCCGTAGGCTAGGGAGAAGGAAGCACATCCGGGTCCAGCAATTAGCATAAGTAACTCACAACGGGAGGACGTTTGTGAGTTGCTCCACAGGATTTATCTACTACTACTGCTTTTATCCAAAAGTAAGTACTGTTTTCTTCGATAACTTTGTTTATCATGCTCTATAGCATCCTTTTATGAAAGTTCAGAACTTTCTTCAGTCCTGTTTGGACTTTGTACGTTTTTTTAACTTACGGATAGAACATTGCGTGCCGCTGGCACAAACGAAACCGATACTGAGTTCTATCGACACCTGTTTTTCAGACAGGGAGAAATGGCAACCCGAGTTGCTCATTTCCTAAGAAAAGTCTCCCGGATCCTAATAGAGGATGATGTTGGGGATGCTTCTGGGTGTTTTTTATAAACACCCCTGACCGGTTTAAGGCGAACCTCCGAGTTTCGTAATATTTTCTCCAACTTGTTGGCGCTGTAGCCACAGGTGGGAGAAGTGTACGGAACAGAGAGAGGGGCCGATCTCACGATCGATGCCCTCCGTTTGGTTGGTTTCGTTACCACACACCTACGGCAAATTTAGCTTCACGCCTGTACTGACACGTTGCAAAACACGTTCTCTGTACCATGTTCCTCAACCCAGTTTACTGGCTTACACTTGTGTAGTTGAGATGATTCCGGGTTAGTAACGCTTTGGTTTCGTTACAGTTCCCGATGGCCACTCGCCGGAATAAGCCGCCCGCTGCAGCGGTGGGTGTCCCCCCTACGGATTACGATTCGTCTCCACCGGCTACGGCTCCGCCGTCCCCACATCCTGGGGCTCATGCCTCGGATCAAGACAGTGATCACGCCCCTCAACCAGTGGGGTGGGAGGCGAAAATGGCGGAGATGATGGAGGAGAAGATGCGCCTTTTCCAGGCGCAGACCTTTCCAGATCCTTCCCAAATCCCTGATGAGGATTGGGAAGACTTTTCTGAGGACGAAGAGGACACGCTTTCGGCACCTGAGGTTCCGAAACCGAAAGCGCGCGGCAAGAAACGCCGCCCAGTGAGCAGTTCTGGTGACGAGTTCACAAAGAAAGCGAACTCTAAGCGCTCCAAAAAGTCCAAAAAGAAAAAGAAGAAGAAGAAGAAGGACTCTTCTTCAGACTCGTCGTCCGACTCTTCTTCCACCGAGTCGGATTCCGACACGGAACGAGCGGGTGTCTACGCCAAAATAGGCGTTAAAGCTGGCAAGAAAATTGTCAAAAAGAAAGCTCAGAAAGTGCGCACCACTACCATGATGCGCAAAACGGTGAATAGCCATTTCACTACGTTTAAACCGATCGAAGTCATCAACAAGTTGACTGAGCAGATTTCAGGAGTTAAGGGCATTCCTGCTTCGGTTTTCAAAGAGATGGATTCCGGCATTCATCTTTCCGACGAACGCCGTCGTTATGAAACTTCCCTCTGCCTTATCCATAAGGCAGTTTTGGGTGCCTTGACGTCTGTTATCCCTGTGGCTAACAGGATGCAGACAGAGAACAAGTTCTCGTCTTTGGCGCGGGTTATGGACCGGGGCATAGCTTTGTTAGCAGCCGCTAGTAACTACATGACCCATCGGAGATTTGAAAACGTTTTCAAATCGGTCACCACAGATGCCGGAAAAGAGGTTGCCCGCTCGAACAAGGTAACGGACCATGATGGTAAGGAATACACCGTGTATTCCGGACCTACCCCTATCAAGAGCAAACCGCTAGATAAATCCAAGATGTTTGGGGGTCAGCTAGCTTACCTGTACAAACAGGTAGAGGTCGACTACAAGAGTGCTAAAAACACTGAAGCAAAGGGT
>CM059203.1:41163264-41199996 GCA_030323885.1 Branchipolynoe longqiensis
GGGGAGGGATAGAGAGAGGGGGAGAGCAATGGAGAGGGAGAAGGAGAGCAATAGAGAGAGACAGGGAGGGAGACAGACGGAGATAGAAAGAGAGAGGGAGAGAGTTAGAGATAGGGGCAGCGAGAGAGATAGAGAGAGGGGGAGAGAGATAGCGAGAGAGAGATAGAGATAGAAAGGGAGAGATAGAGAGAGAGAGAGAGAGAGAGAGCGCAGGCAGAGGCAGGGTCCAACGTTTTAATGGGTAACAGGTTTGGTTTAGGTAGATGGATTTCCGGTTCCGGTTCTGCTTCTGCTTCCGCTTCCGCCTTCGGTCCAGTGGAGCGGCGGGAACAAAGTGATATTCGAAATATTTGCTAAAAAGAAAACCATGGAAGTGTTTGTTTGTGTGTGCAGTGATCATCCATCAGACGGATTGGGTTTTGTCAGTTTGGGTTATTATTTATCATGGGGTGCTTAATGGGAATACTCACAGGGTTTGAAGTTGAAGGTTAGGGTTATCATCATCATCATCACCATTATCATCGCCATCACCATCTTAGCTCATATCAATCGGGTTGGTTGAAGCAGAGTATTGCTAGCAACGGTCGAGTAAAGCAGACAGTCTTAGTGTGACTCAATCGGCCTGGTTGAAGCAGAGTGTAAAATATTCCAATAATGATGCATTGGTGGGGGAATGCAAATGTTCTATTTGTGAAACAAGTATACATGGCCAGGTGCATAGATGTGTTTATGTAGTTGCTGGTGGTGCTTGATTGATAGGTAAATAGACATTGTGGTGCTAGTAAGATAGAGCTCTACCCACTACCCCCTCCCCCCTCTGCTAGTCAGGATCACCCCACATGCATGCTCAAGGCAGGTGGTGGCCAGGGGAGCCACACAGCTTGGTGCTGGTGGGCAGATCACTGTAACCATGGGGACCAGGAATGCTTGTTTCTCATTGGTGGAGCTAGAAATGCTTGTTTCTCATTGGGAGAAATGGGGTGGGGTGATACACTATACTGGATCCATGTACCATTTAAATAATAAACCAGAGGGCTTGACTCTCTCTCTCTTCTTTCACACTTTATACACTTCCTTTCTCTTTGCCTGTATTGATTTCACTATAGCCTACCTACACAACCACAGATTCGAGCCGTGGACTTTACAAGAGTATTGCTAACAAAAGATGCGTGAAGGGAGACAGTCTCAGATCGACTCAATCGGCCTGGTTGAAGCAGAGTATTGACAACAAAAGATGGGTGAAAGAGTCAGTCTCAGCTCGACTCAATCGGCTTGGTTGAAACAGAGTATTGGGAACAAAGGATTGGTGAAGGAGACAGCGTCAGCTCGACTCAATCGGCCTGGTTGAAGCAGAGTATTGGTAACAAAGGATGGGTGAAAGAGACAGTCTCAGCTCGACTCAATCGGCCTGGTTGAAGCAGAGTATTGACAACAAAAGATGGGTGAAAGAGTCAGTCTCAGCTCGACTCAATCGGCCTGGTTGAAGCAGAGTATTGGTAACAAAAGATGGGTGAAGAAAGACAGTCTCAGATCGACTCAATCGGCCTGGTTGAAGCAGAGTATTGGTAACAAAAGATGGGTGAAGGGAGACAGTCTCAGATCGACTCAATCGGCCTGGTTGAAGCAGAGTATTTTCAACAATAGATGGGTGAAAGAGACAGTCTTAGCTCGACTCAATCGGCCTGGTTGAAGCAGAGTATTGACAACAAAAGATGGGTGAAAGAGGCAGTCTCAGTTCGACTCAATCGGCCTGGTTGAAGCAGAGTATTGGTAACAAAAGATGGGTGAAAGAGACAGTCTCAGCTCGACTCAATCGGCCCGGTTGAAGCAGAGTATTGGTATTAGAAGGGATGGCCGAATGAGTTAGAGCATCCGTCTCCCGTTCTGGTAGATCGTGGGGTCGTCGGTTCGAATCCTGGTCGAGTCAAACCAATGACTTAAAAATGTATACTTGTCGCTTCCTAGCCAGACGCTCGGCATTACTAGGATAGGGCAAGGAGCAGTGGAATGAGGAAGACCAATCGTCTGCGACTGAAATTTCCCCTGCTTTAACAACTAATGTACCAACAACAAAACCAAAGGATGGGTGAAAGAGACAGTCTCAGCTCGACTCAATCGGCCTGGTTGAAGCAGAGTATTGCTAACAAAGGACAGGTGGTGGGTAGTGGGTGGGTGGGTGAGTGGGTGGGTGGGTGGGTAGTGGGTGTGTGGGTGGGTGGGTGAGTAAGTGGGTGGGTGGGCTGCGGTAGGGATGGTGGTGGTAGTGTGGTGGGGTGTAGTCGCGCCAGAAGACGTGCTGACGTCTGAGTAATGTATCGCCAGTGTCGGCCACCACTAGAGGTCGTCACCCCTCAATTTGATTACATGCCTGAGTGTATATCCTGTACCCAAACACACACAGACGCGCACACACGCACACACACTCACACACTCCATCCAGCTCACAGCCATCAAGCCCATTTCCCAGTGTGCTCACGACCGGATGTGGTTGCAGAATCGGAAGCGCGCAGGCTTCCCGTGTGGAAGGTCTGGAGTTCGAATCCCAACCGAGTCACACAAATTACTTATAAAATTGATACGTGTCGCCATCTAGCGTTGCCGCTCGGCATTAATAGGACAGAACGAGGACTGCTTCGCACAGTCTCAGGATAAAGTGACTGAGTGAGATATTGGGTCATGGTACCAGTGGCCTAGTCTCCCACTGGGGCAGGACTATGGCATCGCCATGAGTGTGTGATGTTACAAGTCGGTACCTACCCGGATATTACCTTAGATGTTGCTAGGGCGTAAAACCAAAACAAACAAAGCAAGCAAAACAATAGACTACATCACCGTCCCAGCATCGTGGTGCATTGTGGGATGCGTCAGAGCAAAACAAACCTGTGAGAAGCAGTTATGAAATGTGCAAGTTTCAGCTCATCTCAGCTCTTGTTTGAAACATAGAATACCAACTAAAAATATATATATAATAAATTAAGATCTTAATCTATTATCCAGCATTGCATTTACATCAATATAATCAGCACATCTTATGCCATGTGCATTTAGATTTAGACAAATTTGGGCACTCAGATTAGTGTTAGAGCCATAGCCAGAGTCAGTTTTACTTATTTTATTAATGTTTTTATTTATATCATATGGTTAATGACATATGTAGAACTAGAACATTAGTAGGGTTAATCAGATATTGGTTATATATTTCTGTGAAACAAGTGTATGTTGACACATTTGGCATTTTAATATTTAGAACAAGAATTGATAATGGTGATGTGAATATCACTGATTGTTTTGTGTGGAATTGTATGTTTCTTAGCTCAAAATGTTTAACTATGGCTAGTTTTGTCTTAGCCGATATTCATCAGATCAGTATATTGTGAGGTGAGTTCTGTTGGTTGGTTGGTTTTTGGAGTTTTACGTCCTGGCAATGTCAAAGGTCATATCAGGACGGGTACCAACTTGTGGCAGTGCGCACTCATGGTGACTTTATAGTGCTGCCCCACTTGGAAACCAGGTCGCTAGCACCATGACCTGATATCCCAATCAGAGTATCCCAACACTGAGCTAACCAGTCCTTGCCCTATCCTATTAATGCCGAGTGCCAGACTAGGAAGCGACAAGTATCAATTTTGTGAGTTAATGGTTGGACTCGACCGGGAATTGAACTCCCTTGTGGAAGGTCCGGAGTTTGGGGGGGTGTTCCTGAATTTGTCTGTGCGCCTCCCACACACACAGACACACACCCACACATCACCCACACACCACCCACACACCACCCGCCCCTCCAGACCCACTCACACCCACCCAAACCCACCCACACACCACACACCCACACCCATACCCCCCCACACACACATACCCACACCCCACCCACACACCCCGCACCCACACATACACCCACACACACCCACACACACACAACCCACCCACACACGCCACCCACACTACCTATACACCACCCACACACACACTACCCATACCTCCACCCACCCACAGACCACCCACATACACACACCCACACACCCACACATATACCCACACACACATATACCCACACACACATATACCCACATATACATATACATATACCCATCATCATGCTGTCGGTCGCGATGCGACAAAGACTGCTTTCATTACTTGACTGCCGCTCTCCATTTAGCTCTCTGCTGTGAGAGTTGCATCCATGAGTCGGTCTTAATGTCTCTCAGCTTCAGGTTTCTCTTGATGGTATCCTTGAACCGGAGACGAGGGCGCCCTCTCTTTCTGTAACCAGAAGACAGTTGAGAATAGAGGATCTGCTTTGGTAGCCTGTCTGATGACATCCTCATGAGGTGTCCAGTCTACCGGAGATTCTTTTTGATCAGAAGATCTTCCATAGAGGGCAGCCCCGTCCGTTCGTTCGAGTATTTCCTTATTTGTCACTTTGTCCTTCCAGGTTAGCCTCATGATTGAACGCAGATGTCGCATCATGAAGGCATGCAGCTTTTTCACCTGTCGTCTGTATATTTCATGAAAGCTGCCTGCAAAAGTGTTGAAGTGCTGCTGGCTTTTGCAAGTTACCAGCGGCACTCTCTCGGGGAGCAAATAGAGGTTTCACACCGGCAAGAACATGTCAAGACAGGCGCAAAACTATTTGTCCCTGCAGTGGCTGGTCGGGAGATGTTGGGAGTTCCATACATCAACCGCCCTTAATGCTGCCACAGTGACATGGTTTTCTGTTTAGGGTTTGCTCCCTTAGCCTTCGGTTCTGTCAGGAACCTGTACCACAAGGCAGTGGTTTACAACTCTGCAAGGCAGGGGCGTCAAACTCCCTGAGGTATTGCTATACCTGCAATACCTGCATACCTAGGTATGCATACCTACGTACACCCACACTCACACATATACCCACACCCATATACCCACACACACATACACCCACATACACATATACCCACACACACATACTCACCCACACACCACCCACACACTACCCACAGACCACCCACACACACACACACATACCCACACACACCCACACATACACACACCACCCATACACCACCCACACACACCACCCAAATACCACAGCCTCACACACGTACCCACACATATACACACCCACATATACACACCCACACACACACCCAACGCCCTTCTCCATCGTTATCCTACACGCGCCTGAATGCAGTCATCTGTCACCAGGTGGCGCCACGTCACACCGGATAACCTTTGCTCACTAAAATGTCGCCTATGTTGTCGGACTAATCCGATCCGACGTAACGACGAAATCGTCAATCGGCTGACGTCATCTTCGTTTACGTGGACTGTGTCTGTTCCCTTGACAACTCCCCCAGCCCACCCCCCACCCCACCCCACACCCCACCCCACCCCACCCCCCACCCCCACCCTCCACCCTCAGTACCTCCCAGACCGTCATCCGGCTAGAGCGCAGGCTTCCCGTGCTGAAGGTCAGGAGTTTGAACCTATTTCCGAAACAAACCAATGACTTACAAAATTGATACTCGTCGCTTCCTAGCCTGGCACTCGACATTAATAGGATAGGGCAATATAGTGTCAGGATAATGTGACTGAGTTGGATATTGCATGATGGTGCCGGCAGTCTAGTCTCCGAGTGGGGCAGCACTATTGGATGGCCATGAGTGTGTACTGTCACAAGTCGGTACTCGTCTTAATATTACCCTGGATGTTGCTAGGATGTCAGACTCCAATAAACAAACAAATAAACCATCCCAAAAACCACCACCAGTTTGGAGATATTTGAAGTGTACACATTCCAAATTAATTTTGGCACGCACGTAGAAATTCCGACAACAATGGCTTCAGCAGTAACGGGTTCAACAAAATTAGATATTTTGAGTGCAAATATGGGAAATTAGTTTTGGCAAGTTTGCCAAAATGCTGACACCATAGACTTCTGCAGTAACAGGTTCTGTTAAATTGACTCAGTTTTGCCTTCTACGCAGAAACAGATGCTTAATAAGTGCATCAGTATCTAAGTCAGATATGTCAAATCAAATCTAGATAATTGGTTTCGTTTTGAAAATTTGATATTTCATCAGACTATGCAGCTTGAATATAAGAGTCCTGAATCAGATAGACCTGCAAGGCGGGTTCTAGCCTCGTTCTGGTTAATTTATGAGTCCCGAATTAGACCTGTCAGTAGGGTTCTTCTAGAACCAGACTGGACACGGTAGCCGAATAGAGGGGCTGTAATGACGTCACGAGATAACTTCCGGTGGCCATATTGGATTACATATGAAAGGCTTGAAAGCGATTACATTGTGTTTATTTACCGATTTGTTGGTTTATTTGTCATTGTTTTGAGCAGTTTGACCTCAAAAGTTGGGGGAAAAGGTTTTTTGATGGAGGGGAAGTATTTTTTTAATCATGTAGCCTCACATGATTGCTAAAGCGCAGTATGTTGACACTTTGGATGCTCTGTCAAAGAATTAGAACGGTTCGGGCAGTACCCGCTAGGTGGCACCACATACCCTGACTATAGGTATGCCCAGTGGTGACCGAAGTGCTCTTGGTATAAGACAGGGGGGCGCCATAGGTGGTATTAAGTGTAATCCAAGATGGCTAACCACTGAGTGATGACGTTACGTGCACTCCATCTATAAGTATAGCCTGCGGGAGACCTATCAGGAGTTCGGTTCCCGGTCGAGTCAAACCAATGACTTACAAAATTGATGCTTGGCACTTCCTAGCCTGATGTTCGGCATTAATAGGATAGGGAAAGGACTGGTTAGCTCAGTGTCAGGATAATATGACTGAGTGGGATATCGGATCATGGTGTGGGCGACCTGATTTCCCAGTGGGACAGCACTATAAATTCACCATGAGTGTGCACTGTCACAAGTCGGTACCCGCCCTGGTATGACCTTAGATGAAACATTGTTTTATTTAACGACGCCTCTGAAGCACATTGATTTTTATCATCGGCTATTGGATGTCAAACATATGGTCATTCTGACATATTTCTTTGGAAGAAACCCACTGCCATCACATAGGCTACTCTTTCTGCTAAGCAGCAAGGGGTCTTTTATATGCACTTTCCCACAGACAGGACAGCACATACCACCGCTTTTGATGAACCACTTGTGGACCACTGGTTGGAAGGGAAAATGGCCCAAATTTCAAATGGATCCGTTCGAACCCAGATCGAGTCAAACCAATGACTTAAAAATTGATACTTGTTGCTTCCTTGCCTGGTGCTTGGCATTAATAGAATAGGGCTAGGACTGGTTATCTCAGTGTCAGGATAATGTGACTGAGCGGAGTATCGGATCATGGAGCTGGTGGCCTGGTCTCCCATTCGGACAGCGCTATAAAATCGCCATGAGTGCACAGTCACAAATCAGTACCCACCCTGATATGACCTTAAATGTTGCCAGGGTGCAAATTTCCAACAACCACCCAACTTCTAGAAGCAGACTGGCAGGTGTGACCTAGTTCTGACCAGGTAGAGAGTTGGGTCTTACTTGGCCTGCGTCGTCTTTGACAGTGGTTTGTATACAGAGACTGAGTGATGGGGAGGAAAAGTCGGCTGAGTATGCCATTCATCATCAGGTCAAAGACTGACGCACCTAGAGTAAGAAGTTTCACTATGACGAGAACTGCAGGTTGGTTGGTTGGTTGGTTGGTTGTTGGAATTTTACACCCTGGCAATATTTAAGGACATATCAGGAAGGGTACCGATTTGTGACAGTGCCCACTCATGAGCACTTTATAGTGCTGTCCGACTGGGAAATCAGGCAGTCAGCATCATGACCCGATATCCCACTCAGTGACATTATCCTGACACTGATCAAACCATTCCTTGCCCTATCCTGGTAATGCCGATCGCCAGGCTAGGAAGTGACAAGTATTAATTCTGTATGTCATCGGTTTGACTCAGCCGAGTTTCAAAATATCGACCTTCTGCACGGGAAGCTTGCGATTTGGCTACCGCATCTGTTAAGGCTCTGTCACCTGGTCACACCTCACCGGACTGTGGAAACAGAAAGAAACCGAACAATGTCCGGTGGAATACGTCAATGTCCGGTTTCTATACAGTCAGCATCCAGCGTTTCCGTTCTGTGTCCGGTGGTGTCCGGCGTCTATGGTTGAACATGCACAAAACTTGGAACGGATGCTGCCGGATTGACGTCTACGGTTCTTGTCTGGTTTGAGTTTGTTTAGTCTGCTTATCGTCCGTTGGCTATCCATTCATGTACGTTTCATGTCCGTTTAATGTTCGTTCGTCCAGCGGCCTTTGACCCGATATCGCAACATTTCGACACATTTTGATATATTTTTATACTTATCCCGCCCGAACCCCACCGGACTAGAAAATTCTGTCCGTTGCTCAATCCGGCATAGTGTGACAGGCACTTTAGAACAGCTGAAGTCTGTGGAGTTTCAGTGACTAGATCTGAAGGCCTAAGTGATGTGTCCAAGTGAATGCCACTCTCACTGCGATAGCACCGGGCGCGGTGGCCGAATCGGTAGAGCGCGGGCCTCACGTGCGGAAGGTCGGGAGTTCGGTTCCCAATCGAGTCAAACCAATTACTTATAACAATTTATGTGTAACCGGGCCCGGTGGCCAAATCGGTAGAGCACAGGTCTCGCATGCGGAAGATAGGGAGTTCGCGAGTTCAATTCCCGGTCGAGTCAAACCGATGACTTAAAAATTAATACTTGTCGCTTCCTAGCCAGGCGCTCGGCATTATTAGGATAAGACAAGGGCTGGTTAGCTCGGTGTCAGGATAATGTGACTGAGTGGGATACCGGGTCATGGTGCCGGCGGCCTGATTTCCCAGTGGGGCAGTGCTATGAAAGTCGCCATGAGTGTGCACTGTCACAAGTCGGTACCCATCGTGATATGACCTTAGATGTTGCTAGGACGTAAAATAACAACAAACAAAACAAAACAAATCTTAATTTTTATGAATGGCATGATGCAAAAACATTTCCAATAACTGATCATTGTACACAAACTTATGGCGCAATTACACAACACAACAAGTGCACAACTTGTTGAGCGCAATATTGCCTAAATAAATAACTCAAATTACAATGTAAAAAGTTTGTTGAGCACAACATGCAACAAAATACGATTTGCTCTATTTTGTTGAGCTGCTGTTGAGATGTTGAGTACAAGGACCAGTGAAAACGCACCTCGCTGATCACATGACCTGGGTTCCTGCATCTTTTCATAGATGGCGCCACTAGAGTGGTAGACACACCCACCCGGAACCTAGTTGCGCTCAACAAGTTGTGCAACAAGTCATGCAACTGGTTGCGCCGTAAAAAGCACACCATTAGTACTTGCTTTTGGAGTTGACCCAGAACACGAGTTTCAGCTGAGTGCACATGGTCCACGAAAACAGGTCTACTAAAGAGGTGTAATTGTAAATGCATTCTACAGTGTGGAGAATAAAATAATTCTAGCCATAGAATAATTTCATTCTCATTCACTAGACGCGATGTCCAAATCAGTAGAGTGCAGGCTTCCCATGCAGAAGGTACAGAGTTTGAAACCCAGCTGAGTCAAACCAATGACTTACAAAATTGATACTTGTCGCAACCTCGCCTGGCACTCGGCATTAATAGGATATGGTAAGGACTGGTTAACTCGGTATCAGGATAATGTGACTCAGTAGAAAAACGGGTTGTGGTGCCGGTGACCTGGTCTGCCAGTGGGGAAGCACTATAAAGTCACCATGAGTGTGCACTGTCATAAGGCAGTACCCGTACTGATATGGCCTTTTATGTTGCCAGGATTTAAAGTTCCAGAGTCCGATGAAAACATCAAATTTCCAAAACCAAAACAATTACCTGGATTCGATTCTACAAATCTAACTTAGACACTGGTGCATTTATTAAACATTTGTCACCACACAGAAGGGAATACTGGGACAATTGAATAGAACCTGTTACTGCTAAAGCCTATGGTATCAGAGTTTTGGCAAGCATGCCAAACTAATTTTGCGCCATTGCACTTCAAATATCTCAAAACTTAGCCATTTAAAATCAAAGTTACTTCAAAGTAAAGTCAGGTAGATTGTAGTGACCAATCTAATACATCTATCTCAGAAAATGACAGAAACTCAAAACCATCGGACTATGCAACTTTACCACTCCAACAGACAAACAAACAATCATTCTCATTTTGTGACAAATATATTTTAGGGACAATGTTAAGTCTCTGAAAGTGAAACTGTTATCGCACTAAAGCAGTGACTCAGGATCAATCAGATTGTATGTTCTGAAATTAGCAGGGGTGAGTGGGTGAGTGGGTGAGTGGGTGAGTGCGGTGAGACTGAGAGGGTTTGGTCCACTTGACCGAATTCCCGTTGAAACTGCTGACTATTATGCCATGTACACACATAGCGTATAGGATTCGCGCTTAGGACTCCCGATCAGCTTAAAACTGGAGTCGGGCCGATTCATTTTTCGAATCGGGAATCGCAATCGTAGTGCTAGCGCAGACCTACCGTTTTAGCCCTAAAAATTAGTTTTAGTCGTGAATCGCATGCGTCTAGTGTGCGCGGGGGTCGCACACCTAACGACTAAAACCCAGTTTGACGTCGTATACGGGCAGTGTGCACCGGTTTTTACGTCGTATACGGGCAGTGTGTACCGGGCATAACGCCGTACGTGAGTATTTGGAAATGCATGGTGATGATTCTTTTTGGATGTATGTATAAGTCTTACTGGGTAAGCCTTATTCTTGTTTATCTGTATAAGTCTGTCTGTGGGTCTTGTCTGTGTACTTATTATACTTGTCTGTGTAAGACTTATACTCGCTTGCCTGTGTAAGTATTATTCTTGGTTGTCTGTGTAAGTCTTATTCTTTGTTGTCTGAGTAAGCCCTATTCTTGTTTATCTGTGTAAGTCTGTCTGTGTGTCTTGTAAGTGCAAGTCTTATACTTGCTTGTCTGTGTAAGTCTTATACTTGCTTGTCACTGTAAGTCTTATACTCGCCTGCCTGGGTAGGTCTTATTCTTGGTTGTCTGTGTAAGTGTTATTCTTGTTTATCTGTGTAAGTCTGTATGTGTGTCTTGTCTGTGTACATCTTACACTTGCTTGTCTGTGTAAGCCTTATTCTTGTTTGTCTGTGTAAGCCTTATTATTGTTTATCTGTGTAAGTCTGTCTCTGTCTCTTGTCTGTGTAAGTCTTATAAGTTTATATACTTGCTTGTCTGTGTAGGTCTTATACCCACTTGCCTGTGTAAGTTGTATTCTTGGTTGTCTGTGTAAGTCGTATTCTTGGTTGTCTGTGTAAGTTTTATTCTTGGTTGCCTGTGTAAGCTTTATTCTTGTTTATCTGTGTAAGTCTGTCTGTGTGTCTTGTCTCTGTAAGTCATATACTAGCTTGTCTGTGTGAGTCTTATACTTGCTTGTCTGTGTGAGTATTATACTTGCTTGTCTGTGTAAGTCTTATACTTACTTGTCTGTGTAAGTCTTATACTTGCTCGTCTGGGTAAGTATTATACTTGCTTGTATGTGTGAGTCTTATACTTGCTTGTCTGTGTAAGTCTTATACTTGCTTGTCTGTGTAAGCCTTATTATTGTTTATATGTGTAAGTCTGTCTGTGTGTCTTGTCTGTGTAAGTCTTATAAGTCTTATACTTGCTTGTCTGTGTAGGGCTTATGCCTGCTTGCCTGTGTAAGTCTTATTCTTGGTTGTCTGTGTAAGTCTTATTCTTGGTTGTCTGTGTAAGTTTTATTCTTGGTTGCCTGTGTAAGCCTTATTCTTGTTTATATGTGTAAGTTTGTCTGTGTGCCTTGTCTGTGTAAGTCTTATACTTGCTTGTATGTGTAAGTCTTATGCATGCTTGTCTGTGTAAGTCTTATACTTGCTTGCCTGTGTAAGTCTTATTCTTGGTTGTCTGTGAAAGTTTTATTCTCACTCTCAGTTGTCTGTAAGGATTATTTTTTATTGTTCTTGTAAGTCTTATACTTTTAGTTGTCTGTATAAGTCTTATAGATTATTGGTTGTCTGTGTAAGTATTGTTCTTGTTTTTCCATGTACATAGTGTATTCTTAGTTCTCTATACAAGTCTCATGTACTTAATTGTCTGTACATATCTTATTCTCGGTTATCCTTGTAAATCTTATATTTCTAGTTGTCTGTATAAGTCTTAATCTTAGTAATCTGTATAAATGATATTGTTAGTTGTCCGTAGAAGTGTTATTCTTAATTGTCTACATAAGTCTTATTCTTCCTTATCTGTATCAGTTTTCTTCTTAGTTGTCTGTGTAAGTCTTATATATTTGAGTTGTCCGTGTAAGTGTTCTTTGTTAGTTGTCTATGAAAGTCCTATATCCTTGGTTGTCCATGTAAGTCTTATATTCTTTGTTCTCCATGTAAGACTTATTTTTATATTCTTAGTTGTCCATGTAAGTCGTATATTCTTAGTTGTTTATGAAAGTCTTATATTCTTGGTTGTCCATATATTCTTAGTTGTCCATGTAAGTCTTATATTCTTAGTTGTCCGTGTAAGTCTTATATTCTTAATTGTCTCTGTAAGTCTTATTTATATTCTTAGCTGTCTTATAAATCTTCTTCTGCCGTCTTTAGTCGGGTATCGACTGGCCTAGGTCGGACACTCTCCTAGTAACGAACGTGTGAACCTAATTAACCCCTTATTCTGCGCGGTGTAATGGCAGAGCTTCCGGTTTAGGAGATGTCGTAAAAAAAACGGACTTCCGGTTGACCCTCTTCATTGATTAGACGCGCAAAATAGTTACAAATTGCTCTCATTAAAGCTTTTTTAAAATGCAATTTCTTCAGAGTTTTGTTAATGTGCTCAGTCTGAGACGGCGGACTATAGAGGGGTTGTAAATAAGTCATGAGGCAATTTTCGATGGCCATATTGGATCACATACAGAAGGCTTGCAACTGCCTACCCTGTGCTTATTTACTGATTTGTTGGTTTATTTGTCACTGTTTTGAGCAGTTT
Source organism: Branchipolynoe longqiensis (assembly GCA_030323885.1). NCBI lineage: Eukaryota > Metazoa > Annelida > Polychaeta > Phyllodocida > Polynoidae > Branchipolynoe > Branchipolynoe longqiensis. The sequence continues at coordinate 41,176,218 of CM059203.1, forward strand.
GGCCTCAGAAGTTGTTGCTAAAGTGCTGTAAGTAAACACATTGGATGTAAACTGCCCAGAACCTCCCATAACACAAGAAAACTCTGTTTTACTGCATCTGCATGCATTCACAACATGGCTAGGGAGGGTGCTCGTAATCCAAGATGGCAGATCGCTGACCACTGATTGCTAAGTAATGACGTCACGTGCACTCCCTCTATTGTAATAGAGGATTTCCACCAATATCCTCTCATCTGATGACAGTGGCAAGGGCGATTGTTGTGGGTAGCAACTCACTCTGCAACGTTGCTTTGTGGAAAAGGTCTTGTAGAGGGTTTCCACCAACAACCTTTCCCTCTGACAGCCGGGGCAAGAACTAATGTTGCTCACCGTGCAACATACTTCGTGGAAAAAGGTCTTATATGGGGATTTCCACCACCAACCTGCCCTCTGGTGGCATTGGCAAGAACTAATGTAGTCAATAGAAAAAAGCAGCTCACTATGCAACGTGTTCTGTGGGAAATGTCTTTAAGAGGATTTCCACCACCAAGCTGCCCTCTGGTGTCATGTCAAGACGGGTACTGACTTGTGACAGTTCGCACTCATGGCAACTTTACAGTGCTGCCCCCACTGGGAGACCAGGCCACAGGCACGATGACCCGATTTCACTCTCAAGGCACATTATCCCGACACTGAGCTAACCAGTCCTTGCCCTATCCTATTAATGCCAAGGACCATGACCATGAGGGACTGGTGGCGTAGGTAGGGTAGTAACCAGGCAATGAGGGACTGGTAGTGTAGGTATGGTGGTAACCAGGCAATGAGGGATTGTATTGACAAGTATCAATTTTGTATGTCATCGGTTATACTCGATTGGGATTTCAACCATCGCGTCCGGTCCGACAGATCTGTCGCTTATGATAGAGCCGTCATGGGAAAGCAGCTAGCAACATTTCCAATCCCTCATTTCCTGGTTACCACCTACCTATGCCACCAGTCCCTCATTGCCTGGCTACCACCATACTTACACCACCCGTCCCTCATTGCCTGGTTACCACCATACCTACACCACCCATCCCTCATTGCCTGGTTACCACCATACTTACACCACCTGTCCCTCATTGCGTGGTTACCACCCTACGTATGCCACCAGTCCCTCATTGCCTGGCTACCACCATACTTACACCACCCGTCCCTCATTGCCTGGTTACCACCATACCTACACCACCCGTCCCTCATTGCCTGGTTACCACCCTACCTACACCACCAGTCCCTCATTGCCTGGTTACCACCCTACCTACACCACCAGTCCCTCATTGCCTGGTTACCACCATACCTACACCACCAGTCCCTCATTGCCTGGTTACCACCATATCTACACTACCTGTCCCTCATTGCCTGGTTACCACCATACCTACACCGGCCGTCACTTTTCACAACTGCTCTGCTCCTGCTCAGTAGTTCTCGAATCCCCCAACAGGTGTCATCCAAGTCTCGCTATAGGGTGACCAGATGTGATGGCCACATGAGTTAAGCGTTGGTCTCCAGTTTTGGTAGATCGTGGGATTCGAACCCTCGGGTTGGAGCCCTGGTCGTGTCAAACCAATGACTTTAAAATTGATACTTGTCCCTTCCTAGCCAGGCGCTCGGCATTATAATAGGATAGGGCAAGGACTGGTTAGCTCAGTGTCAGGATAATGTGACTGAGTGGGATATAAAGCCATGGCGGCCTGGTCTCTCACTGGGGCAGTACTATGAAGTCACATGGCTAGGAAGCGACAATTCATTCGGCCATCCAGTCTGGTCTTGATCCCAGAAAGGTGCACTTTACCTACTGTACTCATCCTGACTGATGCATGTATACCTAGATTCTAAGCGAGCAGAGAGCGATGGGGCGCGGTAGTGGAGGGGGGGGGGGTGGAGGGGCAGAGAGGCAGAGGGAGTGGGGGGGGGGGGTGCTGATTGGAATGTGGTAAACACACATGACCATGTCCAGCCTCCACGCTGTCCATTAACCCACTTAGTTCAGCCTAATACCCCCATCACACCAAAGTAGTTCTTACTACGTTATTGAAAATGTTGCCGAACGGGCTCAAACTGTGTGCGAACAGAGTGAACGTAGTGGCAACGTTTTATGAAATTTGTATGAACTGCATGGATGGGCAAGGACGGAAGGGTGTTTCACAACTTTGAACATGCTCAACATTGTCGGTGGCCATGTTCTACCCCATTTTAGAACAGGGTTGGATGTTCTGATAACTAGTTTGCTGTGATAGGGGTGTAATGTCACAACAAGATGCACAACACCGTCAGTGTGCGGTTTGGTTTGTTTGTTTATTGTTTTACATCCTAGCAACATCTAAGGTCATATCAGGATAGGTACCAACTTGGGAAAGTGCGCACTCATGGTGACTTTATAGTGCTGCCCCACTGGGAAACCAGGCTGCCAGCACCATGACCTGATATCCCACTCGGTCACATTATCCTGACAGTGAGCCAACCAGTCCTTGCCCGATGCTAATAATGCTGAATGTCAGGCTAGGAAGCGACAAGTATCTATTTTTAAGTCATTGGTTTGACTCGACCAAGATTCGAACCCATAAACTCACGGGTTCGGATCTCCTGATCTCCCAAAACAGGACACGGACCCTCTACTTATTCGGTCACCCCGTCTGGTGGGCGGTTTGGTAGATCGCAGCATTCGACCCCACAGGTTAAAAAAAAGTAACCCTCGTTTTATTTAATGGCGCCTCTAGAGCACATTGATTGTTATCATTGGCTATTGGACGTCAAACATATGGTCATTCTGACATTTCTTTGGAGGAAATCCGCTGCCACCACATAGGCTACTCTTTCCGATAAGCAGCAAGGGGTCTTTTATATGCACTTTCCCACAGACAGGACAGCACATACCACAGCCTTTAATGAACCACTTGTGGACCACTGGTTGGAACAGAAAATAGCCCAAACTGCAAATGTGTCCACTGAGCAGGATCGATAGGATGACCAACACCTTCACAGGTGGACACTCTACCGCCTGAGCTACATCCTGCTCTGAACCCACAGGTCTGATCGAGTCAAACCAATAACTTAAAAATTGATATGCGTCGCTTCCTATTGTGGTGCTCAGCATGAATCGGATAGGGCAAGGACTAGTTGGCTCAGTGTCAGGATAATGTGATTGAGTGGGATATCAGGTCATGGTGCTGGTGGCCTGGTCTCCCAGTGGGGCAGCACTGATAAAGTCGCCATGAGTGCACAGTCACAAAGCTGTAGGTACCTGTCCTGATCTGACCTTAGATGTTGCCAGGATGTAAAACTCAAACAAGCAAACAAATAAACAGTTGTCTCTAGAGGCAGCGCTGTAGTGTGCTCCTCCTCTGCGCGATGGCGTCCCACTACCCACCCTCTCTGCTCCGGCCTGAGATTACGCAGCCGTCCACCCCACCTAACGGATCTTGTAAAAGGTTCTACCCACAATGCCCTCAGGGCGCGCGTCCAATCAGTGTTGTATCTGCGTGTCACGTGACCACACAGCTCGTCGCCCCCTGGTGTCGTTTGTGCGCACTGACCGGTACCACGTGACGGGGTGTTAACAATTCGCCGTCAATTTTTCGCGTTAAGTTTTTTTAATATATTAATATTATTATTATTTATTCACCGATAGGGGTTCTGTGTCGTCTGCTTTGACATGACAACTTACAAGCGATATCATCTGAGATTATCATCTGTTCTAACACAACTTACAATCCCTGTTGTCTGAGATTCCCGCCTACTAATCCCTGTTGTCTGAGATTGTCGTCTGCTCTAACTTACAACTTACAATCCCTGTTCTCTGAGATTGCCGCATGTTATAACTTACAACTTACAATCCCTGTCGTCTGAGATTGCTGTCTGTTCTAACTTACAACTTACAATCCCTGTTGTCTGAGATTGCCGCCTGTTCTAACTTACAACCTATAATCCCTGTCATCTGAGATTGTCATCTGTTCTAACTTACAACTTACAATCCCTGTCATCTGAGATTGCTGCCTGTTCTAACTTACAACTTACAATCCTTGTCATCTGAGATTGTCGTCTGTTCTAACTTACAACTTACAATCCCTGTTGTCTGAGATTGCCGCCTGTTCTAAGTTACAACTTACAATCCCTGTTCTCTGAGATTGCCGCATGTTATAACTTACAACTTACAGTCCCTGTCGTCTGAGATTGCTGCCTGTTCTAACTTACAACTTACAATCCCTGTTGTCTGAGATTGCCGCCTGTTCTAACTTACAACCTAAAATCCCTGTCATCTGAGATTGCCGCCTGTTCTAACTTACAAATTACAATCCCTGTCATCTGAGATTGTTGTCTGCTCTAACTTACAACTTACAATCCCTGTTGTCTGAGATTGCCGCCTGTTCTAAGTTACAACTTACAATCCCTGTTGTCTGAGATTGCCACCTGTTCTAACTTACAACTTACAATCCCTGTCATCTGAGATTGTCGTCTGCTCTAACTTACAACTTAAGGCCCTGTCACACTACAACGTTTCCCACCAACGCGCGTCGACGTGTTGCCTTTTTGGTCGAAACGTCGGTACACGTCCGGTACGCTACCGGCGCGTTAACGGCGCGTTACGGGCGCGTTTCCGGCGCGTCGGTACATAGCAACTTGTGAATGGACACGTCGGCGCGCGTCGGCGCGCGTCGGGACGCGTCTAGGTTTTGTGCTTGCACAAAATTTTCGACGGGCCGCAACGCGCGGCAGCGTGTTCGAGGGCGCGTTACGGACGCGTTACTAACACGTCGACACGCGTTGGCGGCGCGCCGGCGGAACGCTGGCAGGACGTTGATCAACGTCGGAACGTTGGTTTTTTTTCCCCCAAAATCCGAGCATTCTGTCGGCGCGTCGGGAACGTCCCATCGACGTGTTGTGGGCGCGCCATTGGCGTTGCTCCAGCGTTTCTCGGCGCGTTGGACGTGTTGCCGGCGCGCCTAGACGGTTGGCCACGCGGTGTGGACGCGCTGCGGGCGCGTCCTAACGTGTTGATGGCGGGTATGTACGCGTTGACACGGTAAAAACGCGACACCAACGCGCCGACAGCGCGCCGACAACACGCCAATAACGCGCTACTAACGCGCCAATAACGCGCCTCCAACCCGCCACTAACACGCTGCGCCGCGTCAAACTTTCTCCCAAAGCGCCGAAGAGTTGACCGCGTGCCGACGGGTTGCAAATATTTTGCGCGTTGCCGGCGCGCCGGCGGAAACGTCGTAGTGTGACAGGGCCTCTACAATCCCTGTTGTCTGAGATTGTCATCTGTTCTAACTTACAACTTAAAATCCCTGTTGTCTGAGATTGTCATCTGTTCTAACTTACAACTTACAATCCCTGTTGTCTGAGATTGCCGCCTGTTCTAACTCACAACATACAATCCCTGTTGTCTGAGATTGCCGCCTGTTCTAACTTACAACTTCCAATCCCTGTTGTCTGAGATTGTCATCTCTTCTAAATTACAACTTACAATCTCTGTCATCTGAGATTGTCTTCTGCTCTAAGTTACAACTTACAATCCCTGTTGTCTGAGATTGCCGCCTGCTTTAACGTACAACTTACAATATCTGTCGTCTGAGATTGCCGTCTGTTCTAACTTATAACTTACAATCCCTGTCATCTGAGAGTGCCGCCTGCTTTAACTTACAACTTACAATCCCTGTTGTCTGAGATTGTCGTCTGTTCTAACTTACAACTTACAATCCCTGTCATCTGAGATTGTCATCTGCTCTAACTTACAACTTACAATCCCTGTTGTCTGAGATTGCCGCCTGTTCTAACTTACAACTTACAATCCCTGTTGTCTGAGATTGCTGCCTGTTCTAACTTACAACTTACAATCCCTGTTGTCTGAGATTGCTGCCTGTTCTAACCTACAACTTACAATCCCTGTTGTCTGAGATTGTCATCTGCTCTAACTTACAATCCCTGTTGTCTGAGATTGTCATCTGCTCTAAGGTACAACTTACAATCCCTGTTGTCTGAGATTGTCGTGTGCTCTAAGTTACAACTTACAATCCCTGTTGTCTGAGATTGCCGCCTGTTCTAACTTACAACTTACAATCCCTGTTGTCTGAGATTGCCACCTGTTCTAACTTACAACTTACAATCCCTGTCATCTGAGATTGTCGTCTGCTCTAACTTACAACTTACAATCCCTGTTGTCTGAGATTGTCATCTGCTCTAACTTACAACTTACAATCCCTGTTGTCTGAGATTGTCATCTGTTCTAACTTACAACTTAAAATCCCTGTTGTCTGAGATTGTCATCTGTTCTAACTTACAACTTACAATCCCTGTTGTCTGAGATTGCCGCCTGTTCTAACTCACAACTTACAATCCCTGTTGTCTGAGATTGCCGCCTGTTCTAACTTACAACTTACAATCCCTGTTGTCTGAGATTGTCATCTCTTCTAAATTACAACTTACAATCTCTGTCATCTGAGATTGTCTTCTGCTCTAAGTTACAACTTACAATCCCTGTTGTCTGAGATTGCCGCCTGCTTTAACTTACAACTTACAATATCTGTCGTCTGAGATTGCCGTCTGTTCTAACTTATAACTTACAATCCCTGTCATCTGAGAGTGCCACCTGCTTTAACTTACAACTTACAATCCCTGTTGTCTGAGATTGCTGCCTGTTCTAAGTTACAACTTACAATCCCTGTTGTCTGAGATTGCTGCCTGTTCTAAGTTACAACTTACAATCCTTGTTGTCTGAGATTGCCGCCTGTTCTAACTCACAACTTACAATCCCTGTTGTCTGAGATTGCCGCCTGTTCTAACTTACAACTTACAATCCCTGTTGTCTGAGATTGTCATCTCTTCTAGATTACAACTTACAATCTCTGTCATCTGAGATTGTCTTCTACTCTAAGTTACAACTTACAATCCCTGTTGTCTGAGATTGCCGCCTGCTTTAACTTACAACTTACAATATCTGTCGTCTGAGATTGCCGTCTGTTCTAACTTATAACTTACAATCCCTGTCATCTGAGAGTGCCACCTGCTTTAACTTACAACTTACAATCCCTGTTGTCTGAGATTGCTGCCTGTTCTAAGTTACAACTTACAATCCCTGTTGTCTGAGATTGCTGCCTGTTCTAAGTTACAACTTACAATCCCTGTTGTCTGAGATTGCCACCTGTTCTAACTTACAACTTACAATCCCTGTTGTCTGAGATTGTCGTCTGCTCTAACATAAGCCTGGTACACACCTCCCTTATACGATTCACGCGCTAAAACTGACTGCCCGATGCGATCCGTCACAACCTGATCTGTCCCGTCTCCCTAATAAAACTCAAAACAGGGACAACACACATGAGAGCTTTTGAAAATCTGTATTTCGGGCCACACCGTTGAGCAGTTTTACTATAGAAGAAAGGGGCCAAAAAGGTACTGATTCTCCCAACTGCAATGCAACAATATTTTCTTGATATTTGCTTTAGAAAAATGATATGGCTACCAAGATTAAGTTCCAGTTAAGCTCTTTCCATTCGTATCACCTGAGGCTAACAATATTCCCCCCCCCCCCCACCTCCCAAAATAATTAAATAAATGAATTTACGGTCTATCTACCATAGTGTTTTATCCCATTTTTGACAAAGTATGTGTGACAGCATGCGCCAACCTATCAATGCTATTAGAAAACAGGGCCTTACCTGACTGTCCGACTGCAGCAGTAATTTCAGCCAACGCAACATTCCTCTTTACTCGGTTTGAATAATCAGCACTGAAGACATCATATAAACATGGCCGAGTTTACCACATTTCAACCATCGTTCCCTTCGCTTCACCTGTCCATTCTGCCATTACAATACATCTTAACCAGATGTCGTGGCTGAATCGGTAAAGCGCAGGTTTCCTGTGCTGAAGGTGGGGTGTTCAAATCTCAGTGGACTCAAACCTATGAGTATGACTTACAAAATGCATACTTGTTGTTACCTAGGCCTAGTGCTCGGTATATATATACTTTTTTCATAAGGGTGGTGGGCGGGAAATTTTGCACTGGTCGGTCAGTGCCCCTAGATGAATTCCGACGAGAAGTGCATGGTTATGTATACAATTAATTACAAGGGGACTAAGGCCCCGAACTGGGGACAGGTAATCCCTCACTGGTTGGTTTCAATGCACCTTAGGGGGGAGGGAGGGGCAGATGGAGTTTTCCCAGTCGGTAGGAGTGGAGAAGGGCAGGGGAGAAGGGGGAGGGATGTTTCTCTGTGTTTTTTTTTTACTAAATGTATTTTATTCAGCGAATAATGTCTTTTGTCAGCGCCAGAGCACTGGTCTTCCGGCCGTTCATTACAATTTGTTGGTACATAAATGACAATATCAGTTGCAATAATAACCACATGAAAAACCTGTTTGATAATAGAAGCATAATAAAAATTGACAATTCGTCGTAATAGTAACTGCATGCAATTCCAGTTCAACATATGTATTATGCATTTGGTGAGCATGCATCAATAAATGTACAAGATGACTCTAGAATTGTCTTTAGACACTTCTTTCTTCCTTTGCTTTCTCTCTTCTTTTTTCAAAAAGATAGTGAAGTGTCACAACCCCCCAAGCCAGGGATGGAGTGGGGGGGAGGAGGGGGTGATGGTATTGTCGGGAGGGCGATGGAAATGGAAAAATATTGCACCTAGAGTAGGAATCGAACCCACATCTCTTGCAGACTACTACACTAACCATTACACCACCTAGGCTCCCTGATGTCATCACCCTATCCACGCCCACCTGTCTATGCGGCTCCTTGCCTGAGAGGTCAGTGCAGACTACTACACTATCCATTACACCACCTAGGCTCCCTGATGTCACCACACTACCCACACCCACCTGTCTATGCGGCTCCTTGCCTGAGAGGTCAGTGCAGACTACTACACTAACCATTACACCACCTAGGCTCCCTGATGTCACCCACTACCCATGCCTACCTGTCTATGCGGCCCCTTGACTGAGAGGTCAGTGCAGACTACTACACTATCCATTACACCACCTAGGCTCCCTGATGTCACCCACTACCCACGCCTACCTGTCTATGCAGCTCCTTGCCTGAGAGGTCAGTGCAGACTACTACACTAACCATTACACAACCTAGGCTCCCTGATGTCACCACACTACCCACACCTACCTGTCTATGCGGCTCCTTGCCTGAGAGGTCAGTGCAGACTACTACACTAACCATTACACCACCTAGGCTCCCTGATGTCACCCACTACCCACGCCTACCTGTCTATGCGGCTCCTTGTCTGAGAGGTCAGTGCAGACTACTACACTATCCATTACACCACCTAGGCTCCCTGATGTCACCACACTACCCACACCTACCTGTTTATGCGGCTCCTTGCCTGAGAGGTCAGTGCAGACTACTACACTATCCATTACACCACCTAGGCTCCCTGATGTCACCACCCTACCCACACCCACCTGTCTATGTGGGTACTTGCCTGAGAGTTCAGTGCAGACTACTACACTAACCATTACACCACCTAGGCTCCCTGATGTCCACCCACTACCCACCCTACCTGTCTATGCGGCTCCTTGCCTGAGAGGTCAGTGCAGACTACTACACTAACCATTACACCACCTAGGCTCCCTGATGTCACCCACTACCCATGCCTACCTGTCTATGCGGCTCCTTGCCTGAGAGGTCAGTGCAGACTACTACACTAACCATTACACCACCTAGGCTCCCTGATGTCACCACACTACCCACACCCACCTGTCTATGCGGCTCCTTGCCTGAGAGGTCAGTGCAGACTACTACACTATCCATTACACCACCTAGGCTCCCTGATGTCATCAGCCTATCCACACCCACCTGTCTATGCGGCTCCTTGCCTGAGAGGTCAGTGCAGACTACTACACTAACCATTACACCACCTAGGCTCCCTGATGTAATCACCCACTACCCACGCCTACCTGTCTATGCGGCTCCTTGTCTGAAAGGTCAGTGCAGACTACTACAGCACCTTGGACCTGAGGAGTATTCCTTTGTGTCTGCGGTCCAAAAAACATGGACAAGTGTAGATGTGACTGGGGCTTAGCAGTGGGCGGGTTGCTAGAAGTCTGTTTGTCCGGCGGGGGTGGGGGGAGGGGGGGGGGGGTGGTTGGTGTTGGTGGATAGAGAGGTGCAGGTCCCAGTGTGGCGTGCTCAGCTGTGTACCGTGCTCAGCCGTGTACCGTGCTCAGCCGTGTGATTAGACTCAAACTCAAGGCATTGTCAATGGTCGTGAGTAATCTTCATACAGAAAATACAGAACAAGTGAAATATCTCTAAAAGCAGACCACCTATTAACAAATCGCTTGGTACACATATAGAAAACATCTTCACCAAAAAGATTATATTAAATTTATAAGGTTAGGGTTCTTGATTTCTATTAATTTTGATTAAAACTAATGTTTTGCACTGCGCGTACCGTCAAACTCAAGGCATTGTCAATCGTGGTGAGCAATCTTCATACAGAAAATCCAGGAAAAGTGAAATATCTCAAAAAGCACCCCACCTAGAAACAAATCGCTTGGTACACATATAGAAAACATCTTTACCAAAAACATTATATTAAATTTATAAAGTTAGTGACTCACGACCATTGACAATGCCTTGAGTTTGAGTCTATGCACACGGCTGAGCACGGTACACGACTGAGCACGCCACACCGGTGTTGGAATGGCGGTGGGATAGAGGATAGTTATTGTTCTATACAGTAAAACCTCTCTAACCGACCCCCATCCACAGATCGAGCACTTCCCTATATCAACCGCTTTATTTGGGTCCCAAACGATTGTCCATACAACACCATTGTAACGATACAAATAAACTCCATAAACCGACCACCTCCCTAACCTGTCCCATGGTCAGTCGATTTCGAGGTTTTACTGTTTATCGGCTTTTAAGATTTGAGCTCCCCCCATTATAGGTAAGGAGCCTTCGCCTCTCATCCCTCAGTCCACCCCTATTAAAGTTGCATGGTCCGATGAAACTTTTTTTTTTTCAAAACCAAAAACACTTACCCACATTTGATTATTTATATACAACTAGGATAGTGGTGCATTAGTTAAGGTTTTGGGACAACATGGACAGAATAATCAGTGCATTTAACACCCTATCCCTTTGGACACCTACTTTGACTTTTGAGGCAGCCATTGGGCCGGGAGGCCACTAAGCAATTAGGTCAATCTCATGACCTTATTAGTCATACCCTCATTCCCAGTACCATATTTGGCATTACTCAGGTTCCAGACTACCTACACATTAATAGGTCATTCCTCATCACTTGGCCATTGCGAGATGTGAATCTGGGCCACAACGATACAACTTTTGACAAGCTTGCCAAAATGTTTTTGGATTCTTTCAGCTCAAATTGCTACAAAATTAGCCGTTTTTCATCCAAATGACTCTGTGATAATGAATTGTAGGTTATAATAGTCAACCTGCTATATTTATTTAACAAATTATGCAAAAATTCTAACATCATCAGACTATACAGCTTTCAACCCGTCAGTCATGTCTCTACCATAGCAGCCAGCACTCTCCCTCCCCCTCCCCTCACTCTCCCTTCCTTCACTCTCCCTCCGCCTTCCTTCACTCTCCCTCCTTCCGTCCTTCTCCCTCCCCCTCCCCTCACTCTCCCTCCCCCTCCCCTCACTCTCCCTCCTTCTCCCTCCCCCGCCCTCACTCTCCCTCCCCCTCCCCTCACTCTCCCTCCTTCCCTCCTTCCCCCTCCCCATCCCCTCACTCTCCCTCCCCCTCCCCTCACTCTCTCTCCACCCTCCCCTCACACTCCCTCCCCCTCCCCTCACTCTCCCCCCTTCCCTTCCTCTCCCTCCCCTCCCTCCTCTCTCCCTCCCCCTCCCCTCACTCTCCCCCCCCCTCCCCTCACTCTCCCTCCCCCCTCCCCTCCTCTCACCTCCCCCTCCACCTCACCTCTCCTCCCCCTCCCCTCACTTCTCCCTCCCGTCCCCTCCACTCTCCCTCCCCCTCCCTCACTCTCCCTCCCCCCCCCACCCCCCCCCCCAACACACACCCCCCCCCCCCCCCCCCCCCCTCACTCCTCCCTCCCGCCTCCCCTCACTCACCCTCCCCCTCCCCTCACTCTCCCTCCTTCCCCCTCCCCATCCCCTCACTCTCCCTCCCCTACCCCTCCCTACTCTCTCCCCCCTCCCCTCACTCTCCCTCCCCCTCCCCTCACTCTCCCTCCTTCCTCCACCCCCCTCCCTTACTCTCCCTCCCCTTTCCCTCCACTCTCCTCCCCTCCCCTCACTCTCCCTCCCCCTCCCCTCACTCTGTCCTCCCCCTCCCCTCATCTCCCTCCCGTCCCCTCACTCTTCCTCCCACCTCCCCTCACACTCCCTCCCCGTCCCCTCACTCTCCCTCCCCCACTTCACTCTCCCTCCGTCCCTCCCTTCTCCCCTCCTTCACTCTCCCTCCCCATCATCTCCCTCACTCTCCCCCCTCCCCTCACTCTCTATCCCCCTACCCTCACTCTCCCTCCCCTCACACTCCCCCTTCCCTCCTTCCCCTCCCCCTCCCCTCACTCTCCCTCTCCCTCCCTCACCTCCTCCCCCACCCCTCACCTCTCCCCCTCTCCCTCACTCCCCTCCCCTCTACTCTCCCACCCTCCCCCCTTCTCCCCTCCCCCTCCCCTCACACTTCCCTCCCCCTCCCTCACTCTCCTCCTTCCCTCCCCCTCCCCTCACTCTTCCCCCCACCCCTTCCTTTGATTCTTCAGCACAATTGCTACAAAATTAGCCGTTTATCATCAATGACTCCATGATAATGAATTGTAGGTTATAATAGTCAACCTGATATTTATTTAACAAATTATGCAAAAATTCTAACATCATCAGACTATACAGCTTCAACCCGTCGGTCATGTCTCTACCATACAACCAGCCCTCGCCCTCCCCCGCCCCTCACTCCCCTCCACACTCTCCCCTCCGCCTTCCTTCACTCTCCCTCTGCCTTTCCTCACCTCCCCCTTCCGTCCTCCTCCCTCCCCCTCCCCTCATCTCTCCTCCCCCTCCCCTCACTCTCCCTCCCCTCCCCTCACTCTCACCTCCTTCCACCTCCACCTTCTCCCTCCCTCCTCCCCCTCCACCCCCCCACCCCCACTCTGCCTCCTCCTCCTTCCCCCCCCACCCCTCACTCCCACCCCTCCCCTCACTCTCTATCCCCCTCCCCCCCACCTCCCCTCCCTCACACTCCTCTTCCTCCTTCACCTCCCCCTCCCCTCACCCTCCCTCCCCCTCCTCCCTCCCCCTCCCCACACTCTCCCTCCTTCCCCCTCCCCTCCCCCACACTCTCCCTCCCCCTTCCCTCACTCTCCTCCCTCCCCCTCCCCACTCTCTCTCCCCCTCCCGCTCACTCTACCTCTGTCTCCCCTCCCCTCACTCTCCCCCTCCCCCTCCCCCTCACCCTCCCTCCCCGTCCCCTCCACTCCTCCCCCCTCACTTCACTCTCCCCCGTCCCTCCTCTCCTCCCCTCCCCTCTCTCCCCCCCCCCCCTCACTCCTCTCTCCCCCTCCCTCCCCCCTTCCCCTCCCCTCACTCTCCCTCCCCCTCCCCTCACTCTCCTCCCCCTCCCTCCACTCTCCCTCCCCCTCCCCCTCACTCCCCCTTCCCCTCCCTCACTCTCCCTCCTTCCCTCCTTCTCCCTCCACCTCCCCTCACTCTCCCTCCCCCTCCCCTCACTCTCCTCCTCTCCCCCTCCCCACACTCTCCCCCCCTCACTCATCCCTCCGTCCCTCCTTCTCCACCCCCTCCCTCACTCTCCCTCCCCCTCCCCTCACTCTCACCACCTTCCCCCCCCCTCCCCTCACTCCCCCCTCCCCCTTCACTCACTCTCCCTCCGCCTTCCCCCTCACTCTCCCTCCCCGTCCCCCAACTCTCCCTCCCCTCACTCTTCTCCCTCCTCCCTCCTTCTTCTCACCTCCCCCTCCCCTCACTCCCGCTCCCCCTTCCCTCACTCTCCCTCCGCGTTCCCTCACTCTCCCCCCATCACCCATATCCCCCTTTCCACCGGGCGTGGTGGGTGAATCGGTAGATCGCAGCCCTCCCATGAGGGAGATCGGGAGTTCAATTCCCGGTCGAGTCAGACCAATGACTTAGAAAATTGTTACTTGTCACTTCTTACTCCAAGCCTGGCGCTCGGTATTAAAGCTGCATAGTCCGATGCAATATCAAATTTTCAAAACCAAACCAATTATCTAGATTTGATTTTACATATCCAACTTAGATACTGATGCACTTATTAAGCATTTGTTTCTGCATAGAAGGCAATACTGAGTCAATTTAACAGAACCTGTTACATCAGAAGTCTATGGTGTCAGAGTTTTGGCCTGCTTGCCAAAACTAATTTTCCATGTTTGCACTCAAAATATCTCAAAAGTTAAACATTTAAAATAAAAGTAACTTTGAACTAATGTAAAGTAGATACTAGTGATCGATCTAATATATTTATCGCAGAAAAAATACAGAATTCAAAACCATCGGACTATGCAACTTTAATAGGATAGGGCAAAGACTGGTTAGCTCAGTGTGAGAATAGTGTGCCAGCAGCCTGATTTCCCATTAGGGCAGCACTATAAAATCGTCATGAGTGCGCCCTGTCACAAGTCGGTATCCGTCCTGACATGACCTTAGATGTTGCCAGGATGTAAAACACCAACCAACCAAGAGCACTGTCACAAGTCGGTATCCGTCCTGATATGACCTTAGATGTTGCCAGGATGTAAAACTCCAACAACCAACCAACAAAAGAGCACTGTCACAAGTCAGTATTCGTCCTGATATGACATTAGATGTTGCCAGGACGTAAAACTCTAACAACCAACCAACCCCCTTTATCCCTCATTCTTATCACATCTCTCCTACCCCATCACCTACGCCCTGTCCTGATATGACCTTTGATGTTGCTAGGACGTAAAACAACAGCAAAGCAGAGTGGTTAGAGTGTCTGACTTCTTTCCAGGTCGGACTCCTAATCTGAAGGTCAGTGGTTCGATTCCCTGTGCCCCCACCTGCCAATTTGGATTTCCACCGCTGTGGATAACTTACAGCGTCAACAAAGGCCAGTTGTTCTCATACCATGTCTATATGGTGTGGGAGGTTAAAAATCCCTTGGGTCGGTAAAAGTGTAGACTTGGGCTTTCTATCGACAAACTGTCTAATGGTGAAAACAAGTCTATTCAGACTTATCCATGATAGGCAGTATAATCTTCAAGAAAAAGAAACGAACCCCCTCACCTCTGTCCTCACTGCATACTCTTCTCTCTTCACCACTCAACCCCTTCACACACACACACACACTCACACGCAGCCTCCCTCCACTCCTCGCTTCCCCCTCACACACACACACACACCACATATAAACACATAACAATAAACACAATCTAAACCTGAACAAACGACTTTCACAGCACGTCTAAAGTTGTCTAGTACATCGAACCGTTGGGGGTGGGGCGGGGAGGGGCGGAGCGGGGCGGAGCGGGGCGGGGCGGGGCAGGTCAGGGCGGGGCGGGGCGGGGCGGGGCGGGGCGGGGCGGGGCGGGGCAGGACAGGCAGCAGCTGGTGTCACAACCACTTGACATCAAACAAACTGTCATATAACCCTTGACACCGCCTTCACAGTCATGTAATCTGTCGACGACAAACACTGTCGCCTCCTCCTTGACACCCACACGTGAACAGCACGCGGTGGACTAGCAGTTAGAGCGTCCGCTTCTCACCCGGAAGACCAATCAGGGGAGCGTGTGGATGGGAAGGGATCGAACCCCCGCTGAGGACTTTGAGTAAGGACCTGGAAATACAGTAAAACCTCTCTAAGTCGATCGACCATGGGACCAACTTTAATTTAAATGGTTCATTAAAGCATAGGTCACAAATGATGCGGTCGCCTTACGGTGTTTATGCAAATGTTACGGCATTACGGTCTGCGGTTTATCGATTCACAAATATAGGGTATGCACTGACCTCAGGCTAAGCGGAAGTGCGGCCATTGTGGAGATACAACCACAATAACAAACCCAACCTGATCAATGCATTGTCAATGGCAGTGAGCAATCTTCATACAGAAAAGGTGAAATATCTCTAAAACCACACCACCTAGACACAAACCGCTTGGAATACATATAGAAAACACATTCAACGAACAGATTATATTAAATTGATATGGTTAGGGTTTGGCATTTCTATTAATTTTGACTAAAACTGACGTTTTTCGTTGTGCGTACCGGCCAACTCAATGCATTGTCAATGGCTGTGACTTTTAGTGTGAGCAATCTTCATACAGAAAAAGTTTAATATCTCCAAAACCACACGACCTAGACACAAACCGCTTGGAATACACATAGAAAACATATTTAACAACAAGATTATATTAAATTTATAAGCTTAGGGTTCTGGATTTCTATTAATTTTGACTAAAACTGACGTTTTTCGTTGCGCGTACCGGCGAACTCAATGCATTGTCAATGGCCGTGAGCAATCTTCATACAGAAAAAGTGAAATATTTCTAAAACCACACGACCTACAAACAAATCGCTTGGTACACATATAGAAAACATGTTTAACAACAAGATTATATTAAATTTCTAAGGTTAGGGTTCTGCATTTCTATTAATTTGGACTGAAATAGACGTTTTGCACTGCGCGTACAGGCAAACTCTATGGGATGTTTACTGGTTGATATCGCCACAATGGCCGCGCATCCGGTTGATGATGTCATGTGAATACCCTATATTGCAGGGTCACTGCAAGAGATAGGCATGGGCATGAAGATATTTCACCATCCTGATATGACCGTAGATGTTGCCAGGATGTAAAACTCCAACAATCAACCAATCAACTGAAGATATTCAAAATATAAAGATCAAAATGTCACCAAAAAGTGTCAGAAGTCTGAACCCATCCTGATATAACCATATGTTGCCAGGATGTAAAAAACAACAAACAATAAGATTTTAATAAGCCGCACCCAAGTTGATGGAGTCGGTAAGGTTTTAGTCAACCATGGCCGTAACCTCTGACCTCTGACCTGTGCTGACCTGTGTGAACTGCAAACACGACGCGGCGCCTCCTGGTGAGAGAACAAAAAACACAAACATTGATATAACAAATAGGCAGCCTGGGACAGAGCCTCGTGTGCTGAAAAGTTATTATCGGGTAGTGGGGTCTGATACAGTTATAGACTGATGTTTGGGTTTGAGATCCAGTTATTGTCCAATAAAAGAGTTATTGTCAGATATGTGGGTTTGATGTCCAATACAAGAGTTATTGTCAGATATGTGGGTTTGATGTCCAGTTATTATCCAATACAAGAGTTATTGTAAGATATGTGGGTTTGATGTCAAGTTATTGCCCAATAAAAGAGTTATTGTCAGATATGTGGGTTTGATGTCCAATAAAAGAGTTATTGTCAGATATGTGGGTTTGATGTCCAATACAAGAGTTATTGTCAGATATGTGGGTTTGATGTCCAATTATGTCCCAATACCAGAGTTATTGTCAGATATATGTGTTTGATGTCCAGTTATTGTCCAATAAAAGAGGTATTGTCAGATATGTGGGGTTGATGTCCAATACAAGAGTTATTGTTAGATATGTGGGTTTGATGTCCAGTTATTTCCCAATACCAGAGTTATTGTCAGATATGTGGGTTTGATGTCCAATACAAGGGTTATTGTCAGATATGTGGGTTTGATGTCCAATACAAGTTATTGTCAGATATGTGGGTTTGATGTCCAGTTATTTCCCAATACAATAATTATTGTCAGATATATGGGTTTGATGTCCAGTTATTGTCCAATAAAAGAGTTATTGTCAGATATGTGGGTTTGATGTCCAATAGAAGGGTTATTGTCAGATATGTGGGTTTGATGTCCAATTATTTCCCAATACAAGAGTTATTGTCAGATATGTGGGATTGCCGTCCAGTTATTGCCCAATACAAGAGTTATTGTCAGATATGTGGGTTTGATGTCCAGTTATTGCCCAATACAAGAGTTATTGTCAGATATCTGGGTTTGATGTCAAGTTATTGTCCAATAAAAGAGTTATTGTCAGATATGTGGGTTTGATGTCCAGTTATTGCCCAATAAAAGAGTTATTGTCAGATATTTGTGTGTAATGTCTAGTTATTGCCCAATACAAGCGTTTGATAGTTATTGTGTGATGTTTGAGTTTGATATCCAATTATTGTCTGAATCAAGAGTTTGGGAGCGGGACGTAACTCATGCGGTAGAGTGTCCACCTGTGAAGGTGTCAGTCATCCTATCGATCCTGCTCAGTGGACAAATTTGCAGTTTGGGCTATTTTCTGTTCCAACCAGTGGTCCACAACTGATTCATCAAAGGCTGTGGTATGTGCTGTCCTGTCTGTGGGAAAGGGTATACAAAATACCCCTTGCTGCTTATCGGAAAGAGTAGCCTATGTGGCGCAATGGGTGTCCTGCAAAGAAATATGTCAGAATGACCGTATGTTTGAGGTTCAATAGCCAATAATACAAAAATCAATGTGCTCTAGAGGCATCGTTAAATAAAACAAGCTTTACTTTTGAATAAAGAGCTTGATACAGTTATTGTCCCGATATTTGGGTTTGGTGTCAAAGTATTGCCTAATATTTGGGTTTGATGCTCAGTTATTGTCTGATATGGGGGTTTGATGATTAGTTATTGTCTGATATTTGGGTTTGATGACCAGTTATTGTCTGATATTTGCATTTGGTATCTAAGTATTTCCTAATATTTGGATTTGATGTTCAGTTATTGTCTGATATGGTGTTGGATGACTAGTTATTGTCTGATTTGGGGGTTTGATATCTAGTTATGAGCCCAAAATCATCAATATGTGCATACCATCAGATATGACGGTACGCACATATTGATGATATGTGGGTTTGATGTGCAGTTATTGTCTGATATGTGGGTTTGATGACCAGTTATTGTCTGATATGTGGGTTTGATGACCTATTATTGTCTGATGTGTGGGTTTGATGACTAGTTATTGTCTGATGTGTGGGCTTGATGAGCAGTTATTGTCTGATATGGAGTTGGATGACCAGTTATTGTCTGATTTGGGGGTTTGATATCTAGTTATGAGCCCAAAATCATCAATATACTTTTGATACATTTTGTGTGATAGATTAAATACATACAGTATCGCTAACATACTTAATACACAGAGGCAACAGTCATTATTTCACTTGCTATTAAGAAAAGAGAATTAATTATGTCCATCGTTACACGGACACCAAATATGTCGTACCCAGCTTCAGAGAACCCACATACATGGTCCAGCAGTTTCACGCGGGTCCATTCAACCAATCAGAATCCTTTATTTATTTGTTCTTCTCTCCATGCGCATCACCGCTTTCCCACAGTAACCTGTCGGGTTTGGTGTTTACGATGAGACTGTCTCAAAAGGTCTAAGCAATATGGGACAAAACTATGTCAATTGTAACAATCAACATACTATCTGCTTATGCATTTTCTCAGGATAAACTATTTAGTTTTTTACATGGTGTTTCATAATCCCAATAGAATACATATTGATTTGAAGCAAATGTTCTTGTGTTTTCAGTGTTTTCAGTGTAACCGTTTCTGTGCTGTTTTGTGTCAATCGTTACAATGTAGCAAAAAAAAGAACAGTTATCACCTTTTGAGACAGGCTCATATATATGTACATGGTCCAGCAGTTTCACGCGAGTCCATTCAACCAATCAGAATCCTTTATTTATTGGTTTTTCTCTCCATGCGCATCATGTGATTTACATGGCCGCTTTCCCACAGTCACCTGCCGGGTTTGGTGTTTACGATATTTGATAGACACAACATTACACAACTTGGACCTTTCACCACCTCCTGTCCCACCAGCATGTCCTCAGGCTTTCCCGCACTTCCAACACAGTGTGTGTTGGGGTTTTACATCCTAGCAACATCTAACCTGCACCTCCCACACAGTGTGTGTTGGGGTTTTACATCCTAGCAACATCTAACCTGCACCTCCCACACAGTGTGTTTTGGGGTTTTACATCCTAACCCACACCTTCCATGCTCTGTTTGTTGGGGTTTATGTACTAGCAACATCAAACCCACACCTTCCAAGCCGTTTTGGGGGGTTTTATGTAATAGCAACATTTAACTCACACCTTCCAACTGTTTTATTAGGGTTTTACATCCCAGCAACATCTAACCCTCACCTTCCGTGCTATGTTTGCTGGGGTTTTATGTCCTAGCAACATCTAACCTGCACCTTCCATGCTCTGTTTGTTGGGGTTTGGGGTTTTATGTACTATCAACATCTAACCCGCACCTTCCATGTTCTGTTTGTTGGGGTTTTATGTCCTAGCAATATCTAACCCACACCTTCTACACTCTGTTTGTTGTGGTTTTACATCCTAGCAACATCTAACCCACACCTTCCACACAGTCTTTGTTGGGGTTTTATGTCCTAGCAACATCTAACCCACACCTTCCACACAGTCTTTGTTGGGGTTTTACATCCTAGCAACATCTAACCCACACCTTCCACACAGTGTTTGTTGGGGTTTATCGTCCTAGCAACATCTAATCCACACCTTCCACACAGTGTTTGTTGGGGTTTTACATCCTAGCAATGTCTTATCCACACCTTCCATGCTCTGTTTGTTGGGGTTTTGCATCCTAGCAACATCTAACCCACAATTTCCACGCTCTGTTTGTTGGGCTTTTGCACCTCAGCAACATCTAAGGTCATATCAGGTGATGACAACATCAGACTACATATACATATACTGTAAATAACTGTATTGTCACACGACTGGAAGACCAGTGCCACAGCCCTGACAAAAGACATTATTCAATTAATAAACTTACAACAACAAAATTACACAAAAAAGGTACCAACTTGTGACAGTGTGCCCTCATGGTGACTTTATAGTGCTTCCCCACTGGAAAACCAGACCGCTAGCACCATGACCTAGTACCCGACTCAGTCACATTATCCCGATAGTCCCCGAACCAATCCTTGTCATATCCTATTCATGATGAGTGTCAATTTTATAAGCCATTGGTTTGATGGATTCGAACTCCCGACTGTCCGCGCGGGAAGCCTGCGCTCCACCAATTAGGTCATGGCGTCCCGCAACTTGAATGCTCTGAAACTACGAGTATCTTCCAGCAGTGCACACCAGACGGGATGGCCGAATGAGTTAGGGCGTCCGTCTTCCGTGTTGGTAGATCGTGGGGTCATCGAACCCTGGTCGAGTCAGACCATTGACTTAAAAATTTATACTTGTCACTTCCTAGCATGGCGCTCAGCATTATTAGGATAGAACAAGTCCTGGTGGGCTCAGTGTCAGGATATTGGATAAAAACTGTAAAATCCTTATTTCGGGTAAAAACTGCGTCAAACCCTTATATTTGATCAAAACTGTCAAATCCTTATATCAGGTAAAAACTGCGTCAAATCCTTATATCAGGTAAAAACTGTGTCAAATCCATATATTGTGTAAAACTGCGTCAAACCCATTTATCGGGCAAAAAGTGCATCAAATCCTTATATTAGATAAAAACTGTAAAATCCTTATATTGTGTAAGAATTGTGTCAAATCTTTATATTGGATAAAAACTGTAAAATCATTATATTGGGTAAAAACTGTGTCAAACCCTTATATTTGATTTGTTTAAATGGTCAAATCCTTATATCGGGTAAAAACTGTGTCAAATCCTTATATTGGGTAACAACTGCTTCAAACCCTTATATTTGATCAAAGATGTAAAATCCTTACATTTGGTCAAAACTGTCAAACCCTTATATTGGATCAAAACTGTCAAACCCTTATATTGGATCAAAACTGTCAAACCCTTATATAGGGTAATAATTGTGTCAAACCCGTATATCAGGAAAAAACTGCCAAACCCTTATATCGGGTAAAAACTGCCAAACTGAGCTAACCAGTCCCTGCCCTATCCTATTAATGCCGAGTGCCAGGATAGGAAGCGACAAGTATCAATTTTAAGGTCATTGACTTGACTCGACTGGGAACTGAACTCTCGATCTTCCGCACGCGAGGCCCGCGCTCTATCGATTGGACCACCGCGCCCGGTCCTGAGTAGGTGGGGGAAGTTTCTTGAGTAGAAAGCTGTGTATGTGGGGGTGTGGGTGGGGGTTGGGTAGATAAAAGATTCACCCGGTACTTGTAGTACACGGGTGAACGTAGTCTAAATACGGGCGAAAATAGCTTTAGTATTGAACCTGAACTAGAAACTGTGGCTCCAGTATCAAATGGTTACTTATATCGGCACAGATTTGGTGAAATGGGAGAGAATGCAAAAAGACAAGATGGCGGCCGCAGAACGCCGTCGATTTCACTTTAATCTTATTAAACTAGATATTATATTATATTTTTCAACTCAAAAGTAGCGGGCTAATAATAAAACAGATGTAAAGAATAATTGTTGCTTCTTATTTTGTGAAATTAGGCTCTCAATTCTTTGACCCATTTTTTCGCCAGCTTTTACATAGGGTTGGTATGCACCCCTCCTGTGGCTACTGCAGCAGTACGGGTGAATCTTGTATCTAGGGGGGGGGGGGTGGAGGGGGGGTGAGGGGTGAGGGAGGCTTTCTCACGTCTTACAGCCACCACTCCTGACGAAATCGACCAGAAAAAAAAAGACCGGGTCAGGTTGGTGAGATCAAAGGTGAAGGTCACAGGGTCAAACGGCCAATATCACAGGTCAGCGTTCGCGACCCAGCGGGGGTAGTTCCCTTTGTGGCCGCAGAGGGGCGACACTGCGACGGGTGTGAATAACGGGGTGTGTGGGTGGAGGTGTGTGGGTGTGAGTGTGTGTGTGAAGGGGGTTGGCTGGTTTTGTCATGGGGGGAGGGATGAGGGGGTGGGTGGTGGGGGGGGGAAGGAGGTAGGTTCTGGGGAAATTTAAGAAATCAGTTGAGGAGACATAAGCCGTGTTCACACCCACAATTTTAGGCCAAACTAGATAAGGTGAACTAGTGTTGTGTCTACACACGAGGCGGATTAAGGCGAAAATTGATATCTGCGCATGAGCAAGTCCATATTAACCAGCGCCAGATTCGGTTAGTCGACGTTGGCAGAGAGAGTGTGGGTTCGACCTAGATCTGTTTCGGCTGAATCGTATTGTTTTGGAACGGTCAAAACTTCTGCTGGGCAGTGAAACCCTAAAAATAAATGATGAAAAAAATATCTGTGCACCTCTAGCCGGTTCATAGACCAAATTATATTGTATAGTGTGACTTGCTTAAACCGCTTCAAGTAAACCGCTACCGTCCACACAAGCAAGATGGGCCGACCCAAGCTAGTTCGCTTCATTTAAACCACCTCGCGAGGCGACCTACTGGAGGCGAACTAGATGAGGCAACTCAGCCTTAATCCGCCTCAGAATCGGGTTCACATGGCCAATGTAAGCCGACTTAGATTAGGCACACTAGATGAGGCGACTTAACGCCGAGGTGTGACCACGGCTATATTGGAGTGGCGGTGTGAGGGTGGGGGTTGTTGTTGATAGGATAAAGGCGGGTGTAGGGGTGTGTGTGTGGGGGGGGGGGGGTGACCAGGACAAGAGGGGAGGGGAGAAAGTCAGCTTCATCTATGTGGGAGTGTAGATGGTTGTGGGAATATGTATGGGTGTTGGTGGGTGTGGGTGGGTGTGGGTGTGAACATGGTTGGTTGTTGGGATTTTGTGTCCTAGCAAAATCTATGGTCATATGAGGACAGGTACCGACATGTGACAGGCCACACTGA
>CM059203.1:41200495-41236407 GCA_030323885.1 Branchipolynoe longqiensis
AGCTGCCATGTATAGGAATGGTTAAAGCTGAAATGTGTGGGAATAGCTAAAGCTGACTTGTGTGGGAATGGTTGAAGCTGAGTTGTGTGGGAATAGTTAAAGCTGACATGTGTGGGGATGGTTTTGGAAAGCTGAATTATGTAGGAAGGGTTAAAGCTGACTTGTTTGCGAATAGCTAAAGCCAACTTGTATGGGAATAGTCAAAGCTGACATGTGTGGGAATGGTTAAAGCTGACTTGTTTGTGAATAGCTAAAGCCGACTTGTATGGGAATAGTCAAAGCTGACATGTGTGGGAATGGTTGAAGCTGAAATGTGTGGGAAGGGTTAAAGCTGACTTGTGTGGGAATAGTAAAATCTGACTTGCGTGGGAAGGGTTAAAGCTGACTTGTGTGGGAATAGTTAAAGCTGACGTGTGTGGGAATGGTTAAAGCTGAAATGTGTGGGAAGGGTTAAAGCTGACTTGTGTGGGAATCGTTAAAGCTGACATGTGTGGGAATGTTTAATGCTGACTTGTGTTGGATGGGTTACAGCTGACTTCTGTGGGAATGGTTAAAGCTGATTTGTGTGGAAAGGGTTAAAGCTGACTTGTGTGGGAATAGGTAAAGCTGAGTTATGTGGGAATGGTTAAAGCTGACTTGTTTGTGAATAGCTAAAACCCGACTTGTATGGGAATAGTCAAAGCTAACATGTGTGGGAAGGGTTAAAGCTGACATGTATGGGAAGGGTTAAAACTGACTAGTATGGGAAGGGTTAAAGCTGACATGTGTGTGAATGGCTAAAGCTGACATGTGTGGGAAGGGTTAATGTGGGAATGGTTAAAGCTGACTTGTTTGTGAATAGCTAAAGCCGACTTGTATGGGAATAGTCAACGCTAACAAGTGTGGGAAGGGTTAAAGCTGACTGGTGTGGGAAGGGTTAAAGCTGACTTGTATGGGAAGAGTTAAAGCTGACTTGTGTGGGAATGGTTAAAGCTGACTTATGTGGGAAGGGTTAAAGCTGACATGTGTGGGAAAGGTTAAAGCTGACGTGTGTGGAAAGTGGTTAAAGCTGACTTGTGTGGGAAGGGGTAACGCTGACGTGTGTGGGAAGGGTTAAAGCTGACTTGTGTGGCAAGTGTTTAAAGCTGACTTGTGTGGAAGGGTTAAAGCTGAGATGTGTGGGAAGTGGTTAAAGCTGACTGTATGGGAAGGGTTAAAGCTGACTTGTGTGGGAAGGGTTAAAGCTGACATGTGTGGGAAGGGTTAAAACTGACTTGTATGGGAAGGGTTAAAGCTGACATGTGTGTGAATGGCTAAAGCTGACATGTGTGGGAAGGGTTAATGTGGGAATGGTTAAAGCTGACTTGTTTGTGAATAGCTAAAGCCGACTTGTATGGGAATAGTCAACGCTAACAAGTGTGGGAAGGGTTAAAGCTGAGTTGTGTGGGAAGGGTTAAAGCTGACTTGTATGGGAAGAGTTAAAGCTGACTTGTGTGGGAATGGTTAAAGCTGACTTATGTGGGAAGGGTTAAAGCTGACATGTGTGGGAAAGGTTAAAGCTGACATGTGTGGAAAGTGGTTAAAGCTGACTTGTGTGGGAAGGGGTAAAGCTGACGTGTGTGGGAAGGGTTAAAGCTGACTTGTGTGGGAAGGGTTAAAGCTGACTTGTGTGGGAAGGGTTAAAGCTGACTTGTGTGGAAGGGTTAAAGCTGACATGTGTGGGAAGTGGTTAAAGCTGAGATGTGTGGGAAGGGTTAAAGCTGACTTGTATGGGAAGGGTTAAAGCTGACTTGTGTGGGAAGGGCTAAAGCTGACATGTGTGTGAAGGGTTAAAGCTGACATGTGTGTGAATGGTTAAAGCTGAGATGTGTGGGAAGGGTTAAAGCTGACTTGTATGGGAAGGGTTAAAGCTGACTTGTGTGGGAAGGGCTAAAGCTGACATGTGTGTGAAGGGTTAAAGCTGACATGTGTGTGAATGGTTAAAGCTGAGATGTGTGGGAAGGGTTAAAGCTGACTTGTATGGGAAGGGTTAAAGCTGACTTGTGTGGGAAGGGCTAAAGCTGACATGTGTGGGAAGGGTTAAAGCTGACTTGTGTGGGAAGGGTTAAAGCTGACTTGTTTGGGAACGGTTAAAGCTGACATGTGTGGGAAGGTGTTAAAGGTGACTTTTGTGAGAAGGGTTAAGGCTGACTGTGTAGGAAGGGTTAAAGCTGACCTGTATGGGAAGGGTTAAAGCTGAGTTGTGTGGGAAAAGATAAAGCTGACTCGTGTCGGACGGGATAAAGCTGACATGTGTGGGATGGGATAAAGCTGAATTGTGTGGGAATGGTTAAAGCTGACATGTGTGGGCATGGTTAAAGCTGACTGTGTGGGAAGGGTTGAAGCTGACATGTGTGGGAAGGCTTAAAGCTGACTTGAGTGGGAAGGGTTAAAGCTGACATGTGTGGGAAGGCTTAAAGCTGACTTGTGTGGGAAGGCTTAAAGCTGACATGTGTGGGAAGTGGTTAAAGCTGACTTGTGTGGGACGGGTTAAAGCTGACTTGTATGGGAAGGGTTAAAGCTGCCTTGTGTGGGAAGGGTTAAAGCTGACCTGTATGGGACGGGTTAAAGCTGACTGTGTGGGAAGGGATGAAGCAGACTTGTGTCGGAAGGGATAACGCTGACTTGTGTGGGATGGGATAAAGCTGACTTGTGTGGGAAGGGTTAAAGCTTACATGTGTGGGAAGGGTTAAAGTTGACATGTGTGGGAAGGGCTAAAGCTGACATGTGTGGGAATGATTAAATCTGACCTGTGTGGGAAGGGTTAAAGCTGACTTGTGTGGGAAGGGTTAAAGCGGACTTGTGTGGGAAGGGTTAAAGCTGACTTGTGTGGGAAGGGTTAAAGCTGACATGTGTGGGAAATGGTTAAAGCTGACTTGTGTGGGAAGGGTTAAAGCTGACATGTGTGGGAAGGGTTAAAGCTGACTTGTGTGGGAAGGGTTAAAGCTGACTTGTGTGGGAAGGGTTAAAGCTGACTAGGTGGGAAGGGTTAAAGCTGACTTGTATGGGAAGGGTTAAAGCTGACGTGTGGAAAGGGTTAAGGCTGACATTTGTGGGAAGGGTTAAAGCTGACATGTGTGGGAAGAGTTAAAGCTGACTTGTGCGGGAAGGGTTAAAGCTGACATGTGTGGGAAGGGTTAAAGTTGACTTGTGTGGAAGGGTTAAAGCTGACATGTGTGGGAAGTGGTTAAAGCTGACTGTGTGGGACGGTTAAAGCTGACTTGTATGGGAAGGGTTAAAGCTGACTTGTGCCGGAAAGGTTAAGGCTGACATGTGTGAATGGTTAAAGCTGACATGTGTGGGAAGGGTTAAAGCTGACATGTGTGGGAAGGGTTAAAGCTGGCTTGTATGGGAAGGGTTAAAGCTGACATGTGTGTGAAGGGTTAAAGCTGACATGTGTGTGAATGGTTAAAGCTGACATGTGTGGGAAGGGTTAAAGCTGACTTGTGTGGGAAGGGTTAAAGCTGACTTGTGTGGGAAGGCCTAAAGCTGACACATGTGGGAAGGGTTAAAGCTGACTTGTGTGGGAAGGGTTAAAGCTGACTTGTTTGGGAAGGGTTAAAGCTGACATGTGTGGGAAGGGGATAAAGCTGACTTGTGTGGGATGGGATGAAGCTGACTTGTGTGGGAATCGTTAAAGCTGACTTGTGTGGGAAGGGTTAAAGCTGACTTGCATGGGAAGTGGTTAAAGCTGACTTGTGTGGGAAGGGTTAAGGCTGACTGTGTGGGAAGGGTTAAAGCTGACTTGTGTGGGAAGTGGTTAAAGCTGACTTATATGGGACGGGTTAAGGCTGACTGTGTGGGAAGGGTTAAGGCTGACTGTGTGGGAAGGGTTAAAGCTGACCTGTATGGGAAGGGTTAAAGCTGACTTGTGTGGGAAGGGATAAAGCTGACCTGTGTGGGATGGGATAAAGCTGACTTGTGTCGGATGGGATAAAGCTGACTTGTGTCGGACGGGTTAAAGCTGACATGTGTGGGAAGGGCTAAAGCTGACATGTGTGGGGAGGGCTAAAGCTGACATGTGTGGGAATGGTTAAATCTGACCTGTGTGGGAAGGGTTAAAGCTGACTTGTGTGGGAAGGGTTAAAGATGACTTGTGTGGGAAGGGTTAAAGCTGACTTGTGTGGGAAGTGTGTGTGGGGTGTGTGTGTGGGGGGTTGTGTTGTTGGGGGTGTGTTGTGGGGTTGTGTGTGATGGGTAAAGCTGACTTGTGTGGGAATCGTTAAAGCTGACTTGTGTGGGAATCATTAAAGCTGACTTGTGTGGGAACGTTTAATGCTGACATGTGTGGGAATCATTAAAGCTGACATGTGTGGGAATCATTAAAGCTCAACTGTGTGGCAAAGATTAAAGCTGACTTGTATGGGAAGGGTTAAAGCTGACTTGTGTGCGATGGGTTTAAGCTGCCGTGTCTGCGCCCTATTAAAGCTGACATGTGTGGCAAGGCTATGCGCATGCACCCTTCCCACCCTTTGTCCATCCCGCCTTCTCTCTGTCCTCCCTCTCCTCCCTCCTTATCATTAGTATTCCTTTCTTTGTTGACTAATATTATAACCATTGTCAGATAGTATTAAATGGTAATAACTGGTTAGATTAAATCACTCAAAATTCCCTTCTATTTAGGCCTAAATACTTAAAGCTGCATAGTCCGATGAAATATCAAATTTTCTAAACCAAACCAATTATCTAGATTTGATTTTACATATCTAACTTAGATACTGATGCACTTATTAAGCATTTGTTTCTGCGTAGAAGGCAATAATGAGTCAATTTAGCAGAACCTGTTCCTGCAGAAGTGTATGGTGTCAGAGTTTTGGCATGCTTTCCAAAACTAATTTTCCATGTTTGCACTCAAAATTTCTCAAAAGTTTACCATTTAAAATAAAAGTAACTTTGAACTAATGTAAAGTAGATCATACTAGTGATCGATCTAATATATTTATCTCAGAAAAAATGCAATAATTCAAAACTATCGGACTATGATACTTTAATATAAGTCCACTCATTTTTGAGGTGGATATTTAGGGTCAAATCTAGAGAAGTATTTTGCTTTTGAAAATTTGATGCTTTTTATCAGGCAATGCAACTTTAATAAGTCGACCGTTATCTAAGTCGGGTATGTAGTATCAAATCTAGGTGAGTGTCTTGGTTTTGAAATTGTGATTCTTTAATCGGACCATGCAGCTTTAACATGGGATTCGGCCGGAAGTATTTAGGAGACAATTTAACTGGATACATTTATGGTGCTGTCACATTACGATGCTTCTCGCCGGCGCGCTGGCAATGCGCAATAAAGTCAAGAAACGTCAAACTTTTCGGCGCGGTGTGAAAAAGTTTGATGTCAGCGCAACCTGTTGGTAGCCTGCGGCCGATGTTGTGGTAACGTATATTGACACGTGAGAAAAAAAACTTTAAAAAGTTTGGCTCACCGTCCTGTTATGACCTTAGATGTTGCTAGGATGTAAAACAACAACAACAAAAATAGCAACAGTTTGGCGCAAGGAGCCTCACGTGTATGTGGCATGTGCCTACCGTTCGCATAACGTTATTCCAGGGCGTTTAACGTATCTCGACGACCCCCTAACATCGCCATAATGTTGGCACCCGCACATCATCGATCCTCGACGACCGTCGCCATCCATCAACGAATACCAATGCGCACCTACCGCGCGCGTGATGCTTCCTGATGTATCCCGATGTTCCACCAAAAAATTGCATAGGTCGACGCGCATTGGCGAGAAGCGTCGTAATGTGACAGCACCATTAGCGGTGGGCACTTAGCAACAGACACACATTTAGCAGCAGATAAAAATAGGTTGGTTGTTGGAGTTTTAGTAAAACGTTTACGTCCTGGAAACATCTGAGGTCATATCACTTATCAGGGTGGGTACCAACTCATGACAGTGCACACTCATGGTGACTTTATAGTGCTGCCCCACTGGGACACCGGGCTACCAGGATCATGAACTGATACCCCCCACTCAGTCACATTATCCTGACACTGAGCGAACCAGTCCTTGTCCTATCCTAATAATGCCGAGGGCCTGGCTTGGAACCGACAAGCATACATTTCTAAGTCATTGGTTTGACTCGACTATGGTTCGAACCAGTAGGTTCGAATGCCACGATCTCCCAAAACGGAAGACGGGTGCTCAACTCATTCGGCCATCCCGTCTTGGAACATGCAGCTTTAAGAGAAGATTCAACGGGAGGTTTTTGGGAGATATTTTAGCTGGCTACATTATTTCTAGCTGGTTACATTTAGCGATGGCCACTTTGCAACAAGCACAGATTTAGCAGCAGGTAAATAGTTGCCAGCATGGGGCCATGGTCGTCCTGCTGAAGCCCCAGTCACACCTACCCGGACGAGCCCCGGATTTTTAGCCGGACCACCCCCGGACCAGTCTCACAGACTGTCCCAGACAGCCCCGGATAAAATCGCTATTTTGGTCGTTTTTGGCCTCGCGGTCACACCTACCCGGATGAGCCACGGACTAGCCCCGGACCAGAGGCCGGATCGCCCCGGACTGAGCCGGACCACCCCCCGGACTACCCGGTGTGTCCACGGAGTAGTCCCGGACTTGAAGTGGACTTGCTCCGTGGCGATCCATGGCTAATCCGTGCTCATCCGGCTTGTCCGGGTCTTATCCGGGCAGTCCGGGAGTTGTCCGTGTCTATGTCGGGGCTAGGCCGGGCTAGTCCGGGTTAAACCGTGGCCCCGGACGGTACACGGACTACCCCCGGAGCACCCCGGGACTACCCAGACCACCCCCGGATTACCCCTGGATCATCTCGGACTGAGCCCGGATCGCAAAATGCGTCGGACCGCCCCAGATGTTTTAAACATTTGAAAACATCCGGGGCAGACCCCGGACGAGGCCGCACCAGCCACGGATCACCAAAGATCACCAAGGACCAGCCACAGATGAGCCACGGATCATGCCGGATTGCCACGGACCACGCCGGATCACGGTCCGGGGCTCGTCCGGCCCCTGATCCGGGTAGGTGTGACTGGGCCTTAAAGAAATACACTTGACCCCACTGACCTTTGTCTGAGGTCAAGCTGCGATATACACACCTTACTCAGGTACATGTGTGACCCCGCCCACCAGTGAGGTCAAGGGAAGAGGGCGCCACCACGCGGAGAGGGGAGTCACCACGCGGAGAGGCGCGGCAAGAGTGGCGCCACCACGCGGAGAGGCACGGTAAGAGTGACGCAACACAGCTACGGGTAAATGGTTGGTGACATGGGATGATGATATAGCATGGTGATATAGCATGGTGACATGGAAAGGTAATATAGCATGGGGATATAGCACGGTGACTTTGAATGGCGATATAACACAGTCATATAGCATGGTGATGCAACACGGTGATAACTGATATAACAAAGTGATATACAAAAAAGTGATATAACGAAGTGGTATAGCATGGTGATATAACAAAGTGATATAGCATGGTGATATACCAAAGTGATATAACAAAGTGATATAGCAAAGAGGCATAGCATGGTGATATAACAAAGTGATATAACAAAGTGGTATTGTACGGTGATATAACACAGTGATATAACATGGTGATATAGCATGGTGATATAACACAGTGATATAACAAAGTGGTTTAGCACGGCGATATAAGACAGTGATATAACATGGTGATATAGCACGGTGATATAACACAGTGATATAACACAGTGATATAACATGGTGATATAACATGGTGATATAACAAAGTGATATAACAAAGTGGTATAACAAAGTGATATAACACGGTGAGATAACAAAGTGATATAACAAAGTGATATAACATGGTGATATAACACAGTGATATAACATGGTGATATAACACAGTGATATAACAAGGTGATATAACATGGTGATATAACAAAGTGGTATAACAAAGTGGTATAGAACAGTGATATAGCACAGTGATATAACATGGTGATATAGCACTGTGATATAACATGGTGATATAACACAGTGATATAACACAGTGATATAACACAATGATAAAACGTGGTGATATGACAAAGTGATATAACAAAGTGATATAACACGGTGATATAACAAAGTGGTATAACAAAGTGGTATAGCACAGTGATATAACACTGATATAACACGGTGAGATAACAAAGTGATATAACAAAGTGATATAACATGGTGATTTAACATGATGATATAGCATGGGGATATGGCTCAGTTTGACGACAAAATTGGGGTGACCGGTGTATCACTTTGACCATTATATCAGGGTGACAACTATGGCGGGGTGACCGCTATATCAGGGTGACCAACATGTCAGAGTTAACTGCTATCAGTTTGACCACTATGTCGGGGTGACCACTATGTTGGAGTGACCGTTATATCAGGATGACCAATATGTCAGAGGTAACTGCTATCAGTTTGACCGCTATGTCGGGGTGACCACTATGTTGGGGTGACCGTTATATCAGGATGACCAATATGTCAGAGTTAACTGCTATCAGTTTGACCGCTATGTCGGGGTGACCAATATGTTGGAGTGACCATTATATCAGGATGACCAATATGTCACAGTTAACTGCTATCAGTTTGACCGCTATGTCGGGGTGACCACTATGTTGGAGTGACTGTTATATCAGGATGACCAATATGTCACAGTTAACTGCTATCATTTTGACCGCTATGTCGGGGTGACCATTATGTTGGGGTGACCGTTATATCAGGATGACCAATATGTCAGAGTTAACTGCTATCAGTTTGACCCCTATGTCGGGGTGACCATTATGTTGCGGTTGCCAGTATGTGGGTGCACACTGTATATATACACAGGCGCGCACCCATAGGGCCAGTCTCCTTGAGGTTCTCACCAGGTGGCGCCCCTCGGCGGTGCCTGCGGACATCTAGTGGTGGCCTCGGGGTTTCCACAGCGTCCCGCCTTCCCAGGACGTCAGCACAAGAAAGGTCGCGTTTTGAGTGGTGGTTGGTTATTGGAGTTTTACGTCCTGGCAACATCTAGGATCATATCAGGATAGGTACCGACTTGTTGGTTGGTTGGTTGGTTGGTTGTTGGAGCTTAAAGTCCTGGCAACATCTAAGGTCATATCGATTCGGGTACCGACTTGCTGGTTGGTTGTTTGTTTGTTGGAGTTTAACGTCCTGGCAACATTCTGAGATCATATCAGGACGGGTACTGAATTGTTGGTTGGTTGTTTGTTGGAGTTTTACGTCCTGGTGACATCTAAGGTCATATCAGGATTTTATAGTGCTGCCTCACTGGGAGACCAGGCCGCCGGCACCATGACCCGATATCCCACTCAGTCACATTATCCTGATACTGAGTCAACCAGTCCTTGCCCTATCCTAGTAATGCTGAGCGCCTGGCTAGGAAGCCACAAGTATCAGTAGACATCCAATAGACGATGATAAAAATGTGCTCTAGAGGTGTCGTTAAATAAAACAAACTTTTTTTTTCAACAAGTATCATATTTTAAGTCATCGGTTTGTCTCGACCATGGTTCGAACCTGTGAGTTCGAATCCCACGATCTACCAAACGTTTGAGGGTCGGAATGCTGTCCGCTGTCAACAAATTCTAATCCACTCATAGAGTGAAACTCTCCGGCAACAAATACAAAATAATGAATAGATAAAAGCAAAAACAATAACCGGACGCGGTGGCCTAATCGGTAGAGCGCAGGCTTCCCATGCGGAAGGTCAGGAGTTCGAATCTTAGCCGAGTCAAACCAATGACTTATAAAATTGATACTTGTCACTACCTAGCCAGGCACTCGACATTAATAGGATAGGGCAAGGACTGGTTAGCTCAGTGTCAGGATAATGTGACTGTGTGGGATATTGGGTCACAGTGCCAACGGCCTGATCTCCCAGTGGGGCAGCACTATAAAGTCGCCATGAGTGCATACTGTCAGAAGTAGGTAACCCATCCTGATCTGACCTTAGGTGTTCCTAGGATGCAAAACCCCCATAAACATACAAGCAATCAAATTATAGAAAGTACATGTATTATTACTAAAATCAAAACCCAAAACATTTGAGTCAAATTGGATTAGTGCTGGCCAGCGGTGATTGATTGATTGGTGGTTTCTTTATGCCTTGTCGGCAGCATAGGGGATATTCACAGCGAGAATTGTTTTGTTTTTTATTCAACCATCGCCTTTACATATAAATAATGTAAAAGCATCCAATCAATTATGTGTCAATAGACACTTATGAATTAAAAAAACTGACACTCATATAATTTGTGGTCAAGGTAAATAAAATCGATGAAAGAATTAATTAAAATTCTTTTAATAAACTATATGAGGTGCTACAGACCGGCTGTCCTCAAAAAGGCTAACACACTTATCTTTTATGAGCAGGGTCAATAAATTCACGAAAAAAAGAATATGATTTAGGAACATATTTTAATGATTTTGTTTGTTTATTGTTGTTTTACGTCCTAGCAACATCTAAGGTCCTATCAGGACGAGTATCGACTTGTGACAGTGCGCACTCATGGCGACTTTTATAGTGCTGCCACACTGAGGCACAAGGCCACCAGCACCATGACCTGATATCCCACTCAGTCATATTATCCTGACACTGAGCCAATCAGTCCTTGCCCTATCCTAATAATGCCGAGCGCCTTGCTAGGAAGTGACAAGTATAAATTTTGTTAAGCCATTGGTTTGACTCGACCAGGATTCGAACCTACACACTCATGGGTTCGGATCTCCCGATGTCCCAAAAGTGGAGACGGACGCTCTACTCATTCGGCCACCTCGTGTGGTCAATTTGAATGATGTCACCTGTTCTTGGGCTACATTTCTCCCATACTTCCAGTGTCGCTCCCTGGTGGACGCGAGAAGCACTAAACACTGGAGGTGTTTAGTGAAGTGGAACTAACAACATAACCCCAAAATCCTCCAGCAGGGAGTGACCGGGTTAACCCTTGTCTGGTAAAGTACAGTCTCAGTAGTGTTTTATTAGCACTGATGTTCTTTTGCACACCGTCTAAAAATACCAGACAAACACAAGTACACACATATTATACATGCTGTATAAGAATTATACGAGTCGCCCGACCTTAAACGTCTATCACACCCAGATTGAGCAATGGACAGAATTGTCTAGTCCGGTGGTGATAAGTATCAAAATGTATTAAAATGTTCAAAATGTTGCACTATCGGGTAAATGGCCGCTGCATGAATAGACATGAAACGGACATGAACAGATAGCCAACGGACGAAACAAAATCAAACCAGACAAGAACCATAGACGTTAGTCCGGCAGCATCCGTTCCTAGTTTTGTGCATGTTCAAAACTTGTACGGACACAAATCGGACATTGTTCGTTTTCTGTCCGTTTCCCCCAATCTGGTGAGGTGTGACAGGGCCTTAAGGACTGACTTTAAGTGGTCGATTTAGTGAGGTGGTCCGTTTAGGGAGTTAGAATGTGATTACAATGGTATTGTTTGGACCCAAATAAAGCGATCGAAGGTCGATATAGGGGAGTGGTCGATCTGTGGAGGTGGTTGGTTAGGGAGGTTTTACTGTATATGTATTGGTTGGGTTATAACTCCATTTATGGAGAGCGGCAGTCAAGTAATGAAAGCATCGCATCGCGACCGACAGCATGATGATGATGATGATGATGATGATGATGGGTTATAACTGACTTCCATGTGGATGACATAGTGAGTGCTGGCAGGGGGAGTGCAGTGGCACTCAGGACCTGTACCTTCTGCCTGAATAGGGGTCAACACAATCCAGTAGGGGTCAACACAATCAGGCTGTGAGGAGCAGCCAGAGCAGTGTTGGTGGTGGCCAGGCAGCCGCTGGTGGTGGGCAGACTACTAGTTGCCATGGGGACTAGAAATGCTGTTCTCCTATTGGGTGACAGGGGTGGTGTGACACCCTACCACGAAATCTGTGTAAAATAAAATAAAGATAGAAGGCTTGTCCTTCTCTTACTTGTCCTTCTCTTCACTCTTACTTTCTCTTTCTTCTTGTCTGTATCGTATTTCCCTACAGCCTACATGCGCAGCAGAAGACCGACTCATGGACGCAACTCTCACAGCAGAGAGCTAAATGGAGAGCGGCAGTAAAGTAATGAAAGCAGTCTTTGTCGCATCGCGACCGACGGCATGATGATGATGATGACTTGCGCATCCACAGATCCGTGTACCAACTCTACACTGGAATATCCCTCCTTTCCCTCATCACTCACTCAGCCCCATGGACTAATGGAGTCTGCCCTAGTCATCTACTGCTCCAGCCTCCCCAACCTCAGCTCCGATGGTGGCGCCACCATGCGCTGCACACTGTAACCACCACTCACTGTACCGCTGAAAATTTGATATATGTTGGTTGGTTGTTGTTATTTTACGTCCAGGCAACATCTAAGGTCATATCAGGACGGGCCACCTAATTGTTTATTTATTGATATATATATCTGGAGAATAGGGCATTATGCGAATGTAAATGGAGGTGATGATAATTGTTGGGGACTGAGGTCGGTGAGGGAACAGTAGTTAAGCATAGCCTATTGGATTTGGGGTTAGATTTTCTGCAGCCCGCAAGAACTATTGTGGCGCCAACACTTCGCTTAAAAAACAATATATTTCTATTTAAGTGGTAGTAACATTAATCTAAGAATAAAAGGTTTTCAGCCCAACTTCGATTTGTTTGTTTATTTATTTATTTATTTATTTATTTATTTACAATTTACAGCTCAAGAGTCCAGTGTTGATGGGTTATGGGAGTAAAAACCGACTGGAGTTTCACAATTACAAGCTACTCAATAGGCAGCGCTGCTACGAAAACTGGGCTTTGCTTGGTTGTTTGGTTTTTTGGTTGGTTGTTGTTTGGTTGTTTGGTTGGTTGGTTGGTTGTTTGTTTGTTTGGTGGTTGTTTGGTTGGTTGTTGTTTGGTTGGTAGGTTGGTTGGTTGTTTGTTTGGTTGGTTGTATAGTTGGTTGGTTGGTTGTTTGTTTGGTGGTTGTTTGGTTGGTTGTTTGTTTGGTTGGTTGTATAGTTGGTTGGTTGGTTGTTTGTTTGGTTGGTTGTTTGGTCAGTTGGTTGTTGGAGTTATGCGTCCTGGGAAACATCTACAGTCAAATCAGGACAGGTACCGACTTGCGGCAGTGCACACTCACAACAAATTTATAGTGCTGCCCCACTGGGAAATCAGGCCACTGGCACCATGACCCGAAATTAGACTCAGTCACATTATCCTGACCAGTCCTTGCCCTAACACAACAAGGTTAAGGCATTCAGGGAAAATAACTATAGATAACCAAACAACTAACCAATTGTAGAACTAATACTAACAGACTCACAGAGGGTAGGGAGATGTGGGAGAATACTTACAAACAGAAAAAGAATGCATGCAGTAAGATAGCTTACCTACACAAGAACTGAAAGTACCAGAACAAGGGGAATCACAAGACTATTACTGTCTAGCAGCGAAAACAAGTCAGTAGACTTAGCCGTTATGGGCAGCATAAATAAACCATCACCAAAAAAGAAAAAAGAAAAAAGAAAGACACCAGAAAATATAGGTGAGACAGGTGCGCAACCCACAGTTGAGCAGATTAGCACACACTTCTAAGCTGACAACGCCAGCCTAAGTATGCCGCCATTTTGCACCTCAATAGACCCGCACTACCAGCCTCAGTGAGCCACCATTTGCTGCAGTTGCTCCTGTTGCCGTTTAAATTTGCTTAAAATTGGGCGGTAGTACCGCCATGCCATGCATGTGTCGAGATGTAAGAGCTGGGATCAGTGCCCTGGTGGCGGTGGGATGTCGCGTCAATTTCTTTACAACGATTATATTTGTGTTATTATAAATTATCATATGAAAATATAAGCATCAAATTATTATAGCATTTTATGTGATTTTTTTTTTATGGTTTACAATTTTTTTGGGGATGGGATTAATTTCAGTTTAGAAAAGGGTGGGTGGCCGAGGGTTGCGTTTGGGTGCGGGGGGGTACCCTACTTTGATAGCCTCCTTCTGATTCTATTGAATTGGAAATCAGATAAATGTAAAATTGATTGCTTCCCTTTGTACTCAGTAACCTTGTTTGTTTTCAATATATGAGCTATATATAACCCCCCCCCCCTCCCCCCTGGTAAAGAAGGGGGGGGGGGAGGGGGGGAAAGGAACTACAGAGTTATTACATGCGATAACGGGTTTATCCCTATCCATATATAGAGTTCAGGCGCATCGCCATCAGTGCGCACTGTCACATGTCGGTACCCGTCCTGATATGACCTTAGATGTTGCTAGGACGTAAAACAACAACAAACAAACAACAAAACATTTTTGGATTGGCTTTTACGTGGTTTTGCGCCTGAACTCTTCCTTCTACCTTAGATACTGGTTTACTTATTTAAGATTTGTTGCAACACAGAAGGGAAATACTGATGTAATTTAATGGACGCTGTTACTGCTGAAGCCCATAGTGTCAGAGTTTTAGCGTGCCTGCCAAAATTAATCTTGAATGTTCATACTTCAAGTATCTCAAAACTTAGCTTGTTGTTGTTTGTGTTTCACGTCCTAGCAACATCTAAGGTCATATCAGGACGGGTATCGACTTGTAACAGTGCGCGCTCATGGCGACTTTATAGTGCTGCCCGACTGGAAGACCAGGCTGCCAGCACCATGACCTGATATCCCACTCAGTCACATTATCCTGACACTGAGCCAACCAGTCCTTGCCCTATCCTAATAATGCCGAGCGCCAGGCTAGGAAGCGACAACTATCAATTTTTAAGTGATTGGTTTGACTCGACCAGGGTTCGAACCCACGTCCCCACGATCTACCAACACGGGAGACGGACGCTCTAACTCATTCGGCCATCCCGTCTGGTCCTCAAAACTTAGCCATTTAAAATCAAACTTACTTCAAGCTGAAGTAACGTAGGTTATAGCAATGAACCTCATATATTTATTTATGTCAGAAAATAGCAGAAATTCAATACCACTCGACTATGCGACTCATAAAAAAAGAAAAAGAAAAAAAGAAAAAGGAAGATGCCACGAAGCTGCGGGGGGGGGGGGGGGGGGGGGGGGGTGAGCGAGTTGGTCTGATACTGCCTGGGGCTGTGAACATATACCCCAGTCACACGGGAGGCAGCGTTCGCCGCCAACCTCCCTACGCCTAAAAGGACGCCAACCACCCAGCGTTCCATTCGATATATTGATTCAAATACATTTTAGGCGCCATGTCGGCGCCATGTTGGCGCCAGGTCGGAGCAGACCACACGGTGACTGCAGCATCGCATGTGTTGGTACCAACCCAGGGCGGCGCCAGGGCGCCAACCATTTTGAATGGCGCCGCCGGAACAGGGCGTAAGGAGGTTGCACGTGCAGCAGCAGCAATCTCCTTGCGCCCAAAATTTTCGAAATGGACGCCGGGAGGTTGGCGTCTTCGCGGCGACAGCACTCAATCAGGGCGTAGGGAGGGCACAAGGAGGACGTTTTGACGTCGCGAATCGATCGGAAGCAAACACAGGCCTCGTGTGACTGGCGTATTAGTGGTGCAGTACCAGAAGGGATGGCCGAATGAGTTCAGTGTCAGTCTCCTGTTTTGGTAGATCATGGGATTCGAACCCACGGGTTCGCCGAACGTTGTTAGCGTCAAACCAATGACGTAACAATGTATACTTGTTGCTTCCTAGCCAGGCACTCGTCATTATTACTTAGGATAGCGGATGGACTGGTTGGCTCAGTTTTTGCGATAATGTTACTGAGCGGGATATTGGGTCATGGTGCTGGTGGCCTGATTTCCCAGTGAGGCAACACTATAAAGTCACCATGAGTGCGCACTGTCACAAGTCGGTACCCATCCTGATATGACCTTAGACGTTGCTAGGATATAAAACAACAACAAACAAACGTAGTAGTGACGTCAGATAATGCAGTACCCATCATGCAATAGCAGCTATGATTGACATATGACCTCCCCCCCTCCTTACCCCCCCCCCCCTCCCCCGACACGCCACAGACCTCCTTCCCGCCACCATCTGACCTATTTAATGACACCAGGCCTAATCTACATTACTAGCTTGGTGCATTTTATGCCCCCCCCCCCCATTTGGGTACAGACATATATTTATCTATTTATTCTTTTTTAAAATTAATTTTTTTATTGTGAAAAACATATATATTTTCATGATTAGATCTCATGTTTGCGGAATTGGTCTCTGGGTTTTCTGACCGTGTAGGCAATCTTCCGAACAAGCCTAATTGAGGGAGTATATGTGTGTGTGGGTGGGGTGGAGTGGGTGTCAGGGGGGGGGGGGGTTCGTTGGTTGTTGGAGTTTTACGTCCTGGCAACATCTAAGGTCATATCAGGACGGGCATCGACTTGTGACAGTGCGCACTCATGGACTGGGAAATCAGGCCACCAGCACCATGACCTGATATCCCCACTCAGTCACATTATCCTGACACTGCAGCCAACCAGTCCTTGCCCTATTCTAATAATGCTGAGCACCTGGCTAGGAATTGACGAGTATCAATTCTTATGTCATTGGCTCGAATCCTGTGATCTACCAAAACGGGAGACCGACGCTCAACTCATTCGGCCATCCCGTCTGGTGTGTGTGTGTGGGGGGGGGGGGGGGGGGGGGCAGGGGGGGGTGTAGTGGGGCAGGAGGGGGGGGGGGGGGCGGGCGGTTACTAAATGTCAGCCTTGTCGGGGCTTGTGAGTGTAGTTAAACTGGTTCTATATAAATTGACTCATTATTCCCTTCTATGTAGGAACACAAGCTAAAGGCTGCATAGTCCGATGAAACATCACATTTTCAAAAACCAAAACAATTACAGTATAACCCCGTTAAAACCAAGCTCGGTAAAACCAAACGATCGGTTAATCCAAAATTTTGTTGCCGGCCCGGCAAAATACTACCATGTATAATATGAAAAAGTTGGTTAAACCAAAGTCGGTTAATCCAAACAAAATTGTCGGACCCCAGGCCACTTCTAGTATGGTTAAACGGAACTTTCATGTGGTTATAAGGTCATCTGAGACCCCACCGACTTTTTTATTTATAAATGGTAGTATTTTGCTGGGCTGGCGAAAAAAGTTTGGATTAACCGATCGTTTGGGTTAATCAAGCTTGCTTTAAGGGGGTTATAATATATACATAAAAACAATAATCAAAGTGTCCACATACATTGTATATTACATTCATAATGCACCCGCCTTCAAGTCAAAGTCGAAGCCAAAGCTTGGTTATACCAATGATCGGTTAATCCAAACAAATTTTTAGGGTCCCTTCAAGTTTGGTTTAACGGGCTTATACTGTACCTAGATTTGATTCTACATATCTAACTTAGATACTCGTGCACTTAGTAAGCATTGGTCGCCACATAGAAAGGAATACTGAGGTAATTTAATAGAACCTGTTATTGCAGAAGCCTTTGGAGTATGGTGTCAGAGTTTTGGCGTGCTTGCCAAAATTAATTGTGCATGTATACACTTCTAATCTCTCAAAACTTAGCCTTTTAAAACACAAGTTAGTTCAAACGAATGTAAGGTAGATTATAACGATCAACCTAATATATTTATCTCAGAAAATGACAGAAAGGACTACTCTAAGTGAGATATGTAGAATAAAATGTAGATGTTTATTTTGGTTTGGACAATTTTATGTTTCATCGGACTATGTAGCTTTGAACAAATACTGAATAAAAGAAAAATTGAATTATAAAAAATATCGAATTATAAAATATATTGAATTATTTAAAAAATGATTTAGTTAAAAAAAAATGAATTAAAAATAGATTGAATTATTACAAAAATTTGAATAAAAAAAGATGAATCAAAACAAAATTGAATTATAAAAAATATTGAATTGTAAAAAAAAATTGAATTATAAAAAAAATTGAATTATTTAAAAAAAATTGAATTATACAAAAAGTTGAATGTACAAAATGGAATTATAAAATATATTGAATTATTAAAACAAATTGTATTATAAAAAATATTGAATGATAAAAAAAATTAAATAAAAGAAGACCAAATGAAATTACCCGCTGTGGATTCAAGCACCGGGACGTACATAGGGCGCCGTTAGTTCTCTTTCCACACACCAGATGGCGCGCAGTGGCTGATTGCGCAATCGGGACGCGCCGGATGTTGGCGTTTTGCGCACGCGCCACCGGAAGTGCCTCATTGTGAGTGGGCGATAAGACGGGAAGAGCTGAGTGGTGGCGCCGCCTGGTGGCGGGCAGGCGCAACCGGGAGCTTTGTTTGTTGGAGTTTCACGTCTTGGCAACATCTAAGGTCATATCAGGATGGGTACCTACAGACTTGTGACCAGTGCACACTCATGGCAACTTCTGCAGTACTGCCTGCCCCATTGGGAGACCAGGCTGTCGGCACCATGACCCGATATCCCACTCGGTCACATTATCCTGACAGTGAGTTAACCAGTCCTTGTTCTTTCCTATTAGTATTAATTCCGAGTGCCTGGCTGGGTAGCAACAAGTATCAATTTGGTACATCATTGGTTTGACTCGACATGGAATTGAACTCTCAACCTTCTGCCCGGGAAGCCTGAGCTCTACCAATTCAGCCAATACTAAATAATGACATCACTTCGTCTACATGACTTCCGCCAGGCAAGCTGAAGCTGCGACCTGGGGCGCTGGGTCGCACCTTCAGTCCTCGTGAGGGACCAGTGGAACTCTGAACACAGGTATCCCACCTCCTGTCACTCCTTTCCGCCGGTGTCGCAGTTTCCGCCATCCGCCAGTTTCTGTGGTACGCATCGCTTCTGCGCATGCGTCAAAATTGAACAGCATCATCAGTAAGGTTATAAATTTAATATAGATGTTTTCTATATGTGTACCAAGCGATTTGTTTCTAGGTGGTGTGGTTTTAGAGATATATCACTTTTTCTGTATTTTCTGTATGAAGATTGCTCACACCCATTGACAATGCCGTGAGTTTGACGGTACGCACAGTGCAAAACATTAGTTTTATTCAAAATTAATAGTAATCAAGAACCCTAACCTTATAAATTTAATATAATCTTTTTGGTAAAAATGTCTTCTATATGTGTACCAAGCGATTTGTTTCTAGGTGGTGTGGTTTTAGAGATATTTCACTTTTTCTGTATGAAGATTGCTCACGGCCATTGACAATGCATTTGAATGTATGCGTACCGCAGAAACTGGCGGACGGCGGAAACTGCGACACTGGCTCCATCACCCTCATTTAGTTGCACATCTCTCTTCTACAAGTCTGGACCCCCCCACCCCCCACTGTCTGACCTCAGCCCCCTACCTCCCCACCCACCCTCCTCCTCACCAAGAACAACTTCACACCCTCTTTCATCAGGTAGGCAGAACATGTGTATTTACAGGATGTTTAGTGACTTCCCAGCAGTTGGCTACACATGGTGTTTTTGTTGTAAATAATCACTTTTTATTCAACGAATGAAGGTGGGGTTTTTCAGCACCGAGGCACTGGTCTTCTGGCCATAGTATGTTTGTTGTTTTACGTCCTAGCAACATCTAAGGTCGTATCAGGATGGGTACCGACTTGTGACAGTGTGCACTCATGGCGACTTTATAGTGTTGCCCCACTGGGAGACCAGGCCACCAGCACCATGACCTGACATCTCACTCAGTCATATTATCCTGACACTGAGCCAACCAGTCCTTTGCCCTATCCTAATAATGCAGAGCGCCTGGCTAGGAAACGACAAGTATACATTTTTAAGTCATTGATTTGAATAGACCAGGGTTCGAACCCATGATCCCATGGGTTCGGATCCCCAGATCTCCCAAAACAGGAGAGGGATGCTCAACTCATTCGGCCACCCCGTCTGGTCCCGGCCATATTATGTCATATTTATTCACATAATATACAATAGTTTAAAATATACAAAAGTTTGCTTCCAAAGAAAAGAAAGAAGATTGTTATTACCAAGAGAATTGTGAGAAATGCTCAGCACTACTAGGATCGGGAGGGCAAGGTTTGGTTAGCTCAGTACCAGGATAATGCGACTGAGTGGGAAATTAGGTCATGGTGTCGGTGGTCTGGTCTCCCAGTGGAGCAGCACTGTAAAGTCGCCATAAGTGCGCACTGTCACAAGTCGGTACCAGTCCTGATATGACCTTAGATATTGCTAGGACGTAAAACAACTACAAACAAGTTGGTACTGGTCCTGGTATGACCGTAGATGTTGCCAGAGAGTAAAACTCCAAGACACACAAAAGAAATAAAATATTGGTGTGGAGGTGGCCGAATTGGGGGGTTGGGGGTGGGTGGGTGGAGGGAGTGATTGAAAAATCACCAAACCAAGCGTGACCTAGTTTGTGACCGACCAGATGCAGTGGCTGAATCGGTAGAGCGCGGGCCTCGCGTGTGGGAGATCGGGAGTTCGGTTCCCGGTCGAGTCAAACCAATGAATTACAAACTTGATACTTGTCGCTACCCCTAGCCTAGCGCTCAGCATTAATAGGATAGGGCAAG
The DNA here is from genome assembly GCA_030323885.1 of Branchipolynoe longqiensis. Taxonomy (NCBI): domain Eukaryota; kingdom Metazoa; phylum Annelida; class Polychaeta; order Phyllodocida; family Polynoidae; genus Branchipolynoe; species Branchipolynoe longqiensis. Next base: position 41,220,989 of record CM059203.1, read on the forward strand.
GACTGGCTAGCTCAATGTCAGGATAATGTGACTGAGTGGGATATTCGGTCATGGTGACAGCGGCCTGATTTTCCAGTGGGGCAGCACTATAAAGTCGCCATGAGAGTAGTGCGCACTGTCACAAGTCTGTACCGATCCTGATATGATCTTAAGCCGTGTTCACACGGGAAAAGTTTACGCCGATTTATACAAGGCGGATAATATGAAACGAATTAGTGTCGCGTTCACACAGGCAGTACTTGGGCCGGAAATCGATATCAGTGCATGAGCAAGTCCAGACTAACCAGCGCCAGTTTCGGTTAGTCTACATCGGCACGAGAGAGTGTGGGTTCGACGTAGATATGTATAGACTGAATCATATTGTTTTGGAAGGGTCAAAACTTCTGCTGGGCAGTGAAAACCTAAAAATAAATGATGAACAAAATATATGTGCACCTCTAGCAGGTTCATAGACCAAATTATATTATATAGTGTGACGTGGTTAATCCGCCTCAAGTAAGTCGGTTGCGTTCACACAGGCGATATAAGTCGAATCATAAAAATCGGTTCATATAAACTACCTACTTAGGTGGATTATAAAATCCGAATTATATGATTCGATTCAGGCTTAAACTGCCTCAGCCGCGCGTTCACACCCCAAATGTGAGCCGAACTATACAAGTCGATTTTTATGATTCGAATTAACTGCCCCGTGTGAACACGGCTATAGATGTTGCTTGGACATAAATCTCCGACAACCAACAAGCCCACCAAACCAATCGTGACCTACTTAATGAACGGCGAGCATGACCTACTTCATGGACGCCCCCCCCCCCCTTCCGGTTTGGGGTAAGATTGTCAGATGGCTTTGGTGATGGTGCATAAGAACTGATGATCCTACCCCCACCTCCTCACCCAGTTCAGCCAACCGGAACACTGATAAACCCCCACACCCACCACAAACCCCACAACCCGCCAAAGGGCGGGTACCCCCCCATCACACCAAACTAGTTCTCAAAACGTCCGACCACGTTCTGAAACGGGCTGTGGTCAGGGGTAGAACGTGGCTGCAAGAAAATTGTGGGCATGCTCAAAGTTCTGGAGCACCATTCCATTCTAGCGAGTCCATTCCATTCGTAAAAAGACTGTAAAAAGTTGCTACTACGACCGTTCCGTTCGCACACAGTTTGAGCCCGTTGAGCAACATATTCAAGAATGTAGTGAGAACTAGTTTGGTACTAGTAGATAGGTAGATCCTGATGAAACAGCGTTGTAACGGGTTCTAACCCCAGACTGTACTTGGACCCAGAGACAACTCAAAGAATGGAGCGAGTCCCCTGTTTGTTGGGGGTTTTACGTCCTGGCAACATTTAGGGTCATATCAGGACGGATACCAACTTATTGGTTGGTTGGTTGTTGGAGTTTTACGTCCTGCAAACATGTAAGGTATATCAGGACGAGTACTGACTTATTGGTTGGTTGTTGGAGCTTTACATCCTTGCAACATCTAAGGTCATATCAGGATGGGTACTGACTTGTTGATTGACTGGTTGGCTGTTGGAGTTTTACATCCTGGCAACATCTAAGGTCATATCAGGACAGGCACCGATTGGTTCGTTGGTTGTTGGAGGTTTACGTCCTGCAAACATGTAAGGTATATCAGGACGAGTACTGACTTATTGGTTGGTTGTTGGAGCTTTACGTCCTTGCAATATCTAAGGTCATATCAGGATGGGTACTGACTTGTTGATTGACTCGTTGGCTGTTGGAGTTTTACATCCTGGCAACATCTAAGGTCATATCAGGACAGGCACCGATTGGTTCGTTGGTTGTTGGAGGTTTACGTCCTGGCAACATCTAAGGTCATATCAGGACAGGTACCCACTTGTTGGTTGGTTGGTTGGCTGTTGGAGTTTTACGTCCTGGTAACATCTAAGGTGATATCAGGACGGGTACCGATTTGTTGGTTGGTTGTTGGAGTTTTATGTCTTGGCAACATCTAAGGTCATATCAGGACGAGTACCGACTTGTTGGTTGGTTGTTGGTTGGCTGTTGGAGTTTTGCATCCTGGCAACATCTCAGGTCATATCAGGACTGGCACCAATTTGTTGGTTGGTTGGTTGTTGGAGTTTTATGTCTTGGCAACATCTAAGGTCACATAAGGACGGGTACCGACTTGTGACAGTGCACACTCATGGTGATGTTATAATGCTGCCCACTGGGAGACCAGGCTGCCAGGACCATAACCTGATATCCCACTCAGTCACATTATCCTGACACTGAGCCAACAAATCCTTGCCCTATTCTAATAATCCTGAGCGCCTGGCTAAGAAGCGAAATATATCAATATTTAGGTCATTGGTTTGATTCAATGATGGTTCGAACCTGTGGGTTCGAATTCCACGATCTACCAAAACGGGAGACGGACTCTCAACTCATTCGGCCATCACTTCCGGTTCTGTCAGTTTATTCTGTGCTCTTACTTTTTCTTTTCTTTGGGTTGTCTCCCCCCCCGCCCCCCACCGCCACCCCAAAAAAGTAAAGCTTGTTTGATTTAACGACGCCTCTAGAGCACATTCATGTTCATCATCGGCTATTGGATGTCAAACTTATGGTCATTCTGACATATTTCTTTGGAGGAAACCCGATGTCGGCACATAGGCTACTCTTTCCGATAAGCAGTAAGGGATCTTTTATATGCACTTTCCCACAGACAGGACAGCACAACCCACACAGCCTTTGATGAACCAGTTGTGGACAACTGGTTGGAATGGAAAATAACCCAAACTGCAAATGGGTCCACTGAGCAGGATCGATAGGATGACCGACACCTTCGCAGGTGGACACTCTACCGCCTGAGCTACGTCCCGCTCCGCCCCCCCCCCTCACCAAGTCTGGAATAGACTACATCACGGTTCCAACTGCGCATGCGCTGAAAACTGCGCTGGGAGCAAAGCAAAGGCATATGACCATTGAGTTTGCCGATATGCGTAGAGCAAAACATTTTATTCAAAATAAATAGAAATACATAACAATTTGGCACAAACATTTACGGAAGGATGCAATATAATAATAAAATGAATATGTTTAAGATACAACTCTCCATTATTAAGCATTTTGAGCTAAGAAACATACAATTTCAGTCACTTTACAGGTTGATGTTTACATGACCATTGATTAGCCAGAAGTAATTCTTGTTCTAAATATTAAAATGTCAAATGTGTCAACAAAAACTTGTTTCAAAGAATGATATAACCAATATCTGATTAACCCTACTCATTTTCTATTTCTACATATGTCATTAACCATAGAATATAAATAAAAATATGAATAAAATAAATAAAACTGACTCTGGCTCCCACAATGCACCGCGCCGTTGGAACCGTGATCTAGTCTATAGTTTCATTCTGAGCAGGTGGAACCCAGACGTTCCACAGACCGGAAGGCGGCCCTGAACAGGTCACGTGGTCCCGTATTAGCCTATCGGATTACTTTCAGAAAAGTTAGCGGATAAAAATTGCGGGGGGGGGGGGGGATTGAAGAAAGAAGAAGGAAAAATAAGACGAAATAACAAAAGCCTTTATTTGTAGAGGACCGCAACATGTAATCTGAGGAAAGGGAAAAAGTATCCATTTATATATGGGATGTATAATTAATTATGCAGATATAAATAGGCGGAGTATCTTATTATTATTTATTTGCCATTACGTTACTTCGATATATTATTGTCCAATCACTGACTTGCCCGGATTTGCCCCGGTTGCCCACTACTAGCGCCACCAACGGGCGTTTGCCCCGCCAAGCTCAGCCGAGCTGTCACTTCTATACACGATTTCAAACTTTTACCGGTATGCCTGTTTATTGTGCTATGCCCAGACGCTCAATAAAAGTGTCCGACCCAACACTCGTCTTTATCCTTCCCTTCATTACATAGCCCTACTTTATATATGTATATCCATATCCATATACAGTATAACCCCGTTAAACCAAACTTGAAGGGACCCTAGAAATTTGTTTGGATTAACCGATCATTGGCTTTGACTTTGACTTGGCTGTGGCAAAAACACGGCTGCATTATGAATGTAATATACAATGTATGTGGACACTTTGATGCTTGTTTTTTTTTTTATGTATATACAGTATAACCCCATTAAAACAAGCTTGGTTAACGCAAACGATCGGTTAATCCAAACTTTTGTCAGCAGCCCGGCAAAATACGACCATTTTATTTGGATTAACCGATAGTTTGGAGTAACCAACTTTAGGTTAACCAACTTTTTTATACGATAAATGGTAGTATTTTTCTGGCGACAAAAGTTTGTATTAACCGATCGTTTGGTTTAACCGAGCTTGGTTTAACGGGGTTATACTGGATTTACATAAGTATCCTCCAGTGTGTGTGGTGCGAGGGGGGGGGGGGGGCACCCGTATGCAACTCACCGACTGTGTAACACTTGCGACTGTCACGCACCAAGCGGCGGTTGTTGAAAAAGGCACTTCACTCAGTGGTGGCTCTGGTGGGAAAACGCCAGCTTAAGCCCCAGTCACACCTACACGGACGAGCCCCGGATTTTGAGCCGGACCACCCCCGGACCAGTCGCCTGGATTGTCCCGTACAACCCCGGATACAATCACTATTTTCGTCATTTTTTTGCCTCGCAGTGCGATCCAGGTGTTGTCCTGGGGTGGTCCTGGTATTCCGGGGGTGAACCGGGGCCTGTCTAGGCTGTCCGGGGGTGGTCCGGGGCTGTTTTGCTACTATTTCTACTACTACTACGATGCCGGATCGAGCCCAAATGCCCCGGACCACCCCGGATGTTTTAAACATTTTAAAACATCCGGAGCGGACCCCGGACCAGCCACGGATAATGCCAGACCAGCCACGGACCAGCCACGGACGAGCCATGGATCACCCCGGACCACCCCGTATGATGGTCCGGGGCTCATCCGGCCTCTGATCCGGGTAGGTGTGACTGGGGCTTTATCAGCGCCAGAACATGACAGAATTCAAATTTGATTACAGAAACATATCTGAAACTGAGCGGCATATTTATTGACCACAGAATTTGCTTTTTAAATGTGTTTTTTTTTAAACTGATTGATTGATTGGTGGTTGCTTCACGTCGTGTCGGCAGCATAGGCCATATTCATGGCGAAACAAGCTACTGTAAATGTGAAAAGAAAAATACCATGTTAATAGGTTTAAACTCTGCCTATGCAAAACAGATGCTGCTATCAGGATTGGCTTAGATCTCTTTCTCCCTACCATTTAAAGCTGCATAGTCCGATGAAGCATCAAATTTTCAAAATCAAAACAATTATCTAGATTTGATTCTACAAATCTAGCTTAGATACTGATGCGCTTATTAAGTATTTGTTGCCACATAGAAGGGAACGCTGAGTCAATTTAATAGAACCTGTTACTGCAGAAGCCTATGGTATGAGAGTTTTGGCGTGCTTGCCAAAATTATCTTCAATTCAATTAATAGTTCCGTCCTCTAGTCGAGGGTTGGATGCAATGGTTCTCCACTTGTCCCGATGGTGTGCTGTTCTGATAGACTGTGAATAATTCAAGCCTGTCCACTGTGAAATATTTGTAAACCATGATGTTCTTGGTCTCCCTCTCCCTCTGCTGCCATTCACCTTCCCTTCCAACAATGTACGGTATATTGAACTCTGACGAATGATGTGGCCAAAATAAATAAGTTTCTTTGTCTGTATAGTGGCAAACAAGCTTTTCTTATTTTTAATTTTTCTGAGAACTTCTTTGTTGGTGATCTTCTTTGTCCATGATATTTTCATCATCCTTCGATAAGTCCACATCTCAAATGCTGCTAAACGTTTGTACATTTTCTTAGAGATTGTCCATGTCTCTGCCCCATACATTAGAGTAGACCACACATAACACTGAAGAATACGCTTCCTTGTTTGTATTAATATCTTACTTGATGTTAACACTCTATACATTTTGGAGAATGTTGTTCGGGCTATTGTTATCCTTCTTTTAATTTCTTCCTCACATCTCCCATCATTTGTAATCTTTTGTCCGAGATATATGAATTCGGATACTTGTTCTATGTTTGTGCCATCTATGGTTATATTGACATTTGGTTTATCTGTCTTTTTACTTATAACCATTGTTTTGGTCTTCCTGGCATTCATCTTCATGTTGAATAGTATTCCAGCTTTATTGATTCTATTCACTATATCTTGTAGGTTTTTCTCACTGTCTGCTAGTATTACACTGTCATCGGCATATCTAAGATTGTTGATGTTCATGCCACCTATTGTCACTCCCTTGCAATCTTCAATGTGTCTGAAAATTATCTTCACATGTTTGAATTTCAAATATCTCAAAAGGTAGCCATTTCAATTAAAAGTTACTTCAAACTAAAGTAAGGTAGATTTTAATGATCAATTTAATATATTTATCTCAGAAAAATGTCAGAAACTCAAAACCATCGGTCTATGCAACTTTAGCCCCCGCCCTAGTCCCCCCCCCCCCACAAAAAAAAAACCCAAAACAAACAAAAACTTGTTGCCCGGTCTCCCATGATTAAATAAGACCGAACGGTCAGAGAAATAGACAGAGAAACCTAGAATGGCTAAACTAAGTTTTTGTGTGCACATCGCAGCTAATAGTACCGGAACTTCCGGTTTGAGCGTTTCAATTCAGGAAGCAGTAACACCTTTTTTCTTCTTCTCCCCCCCCCCCCCACCCCCCAACCCATCCCCATTTTTGTCAACTTGAGAGTTTCTGATTAATTTGATTAGTTTGTAGGAAACGGACAATTCGGGCGGGTTCACCAAGTAAATAAAACTTCGCATGTACATCATCATCCTTATCGCGGATTTATAGTGCTGCCTGCACTGAACTGGGTGCAGAAGGTCGGGGATTCTAATCCCGGCCGAGTCAAATCAATGCCTGACAAAATTGATGATTGTCGCTATCTAGCCTGGTTCGCGTTCGATATGACTAGTATATGAAAAGGACTGGTTGGCTCAGTGTCAGGATAATGTGACTGAGTTGGATATCGGGTCATGGTGCCAGCTGCTTGGTCTCCCAAAACGATAAGAGACATGCAGAATTGGCATAGAAACTAATGTAGTGGTCTGCACTGACCTCTCAGGCAAGTAACCACATAGACAGGTAGGTGTGGGGAGTGTATTGATATCAGGGAGCCTAGGTGGTGTAATGGTTAGCACACTGGCCCGGAATGCTAAGAGATGTGGGTTCGAGTCCCGCTCTAGGCGCAATATTTCCCATTTTCATCACCCCCATGACACTGATGCCGTGACCAGGATCCTGTACAAGCTTTGCGCTGTATGGTTGTTGAACCTACCCTGTGGATGTATGTGTTAGTGCATTGCTGTATGTATGTAATTGTAAGCATTACAAGACTTACAATTCCAGGGGGACGAGTGTAGTGGTCTGCACTGACCTCTCAGGCAAGTAACCACATAGACAGGTAGGTGTGGGGAGTGTATTGATATCAGGGAGCCTAGGTGGTGTAATGGTTAGCACACTGGCCTGGAATGCTAAGAGATGTGGGTTCGAGTCCCGCTCTAGGCGCAATATTTCCCATTTTCATCACCCCCACGACACTAACATAACAAAAAAATATATATACATATATTGTTTAGCGACGAAAATAAGCACCATCAAAGGAGCTTAATCGCTAGGGGCAGAATAAATACCGTATCAATAAAAACAAAATTTAAATCATTTTGGCGTGCATGTTAAAACTCTGACTCGATAGGCTTCAGTAGTGTAGTAGTCTGCACTGACCTCTCAGGCAAGAAACCACATAGACAGATAGGCGTGGGGAGTGTGGTGATATCAGGGAGCCTATGTGGTGTAATGGTTAGCACACTAACCCGGAATGCAAAGAGATGTGGGTTCGAGTCCCGCTCTAGGCGCAATATTTCCCATTTTCATCACCCTCATGACACTGGTTGTTGTGACCATGATCCTGTACAAGCTATGCGCTGTATAGTTGTTGAACCTGCCCTGTGTATGTATGTGTTAGTGCATTGCCTGTATGTATGTAATTGTAAGCATTAAAAGACTTACAATTCCAGGGGACGAGTGTAGTGGTCTGCACTGACTTCTCAGGCAAGTAAACACATAGACAGGTAGGCATGGGTAGTGTGGTGATATCAGGGAGCCTAGGTGGTGTAATGGTTAGCACACTGGCCTGGAATGCAAAGAGATGTGGGTTCGAGTCCCGCTATAGGCGCAATATTTCCCATTTTCATCACCCCCATGAGAGTAGTAACAGATTCTATTAAATTGTCTTAAGCCGTGTTCACACAAGGGTGTTAAGTCGCCTCAACTAGTTCGCCTTGTCTAGTTCGGCTCACATTCGCCGTGTGGACGCTACGGTGAAGCGAATTAGGGCTAGTTTGCCTCATCTAGTTCGCTTCAAGTAAACCATGTCGCGAGGTAGTATAGATGAAGCGAACTAGCTTAAGTCGGCCCATCTAGCTTGTTTGGATGGTAGCGGTTTACTTGATGCGGCTTAAGCACGTCACGCGCATGCGCAGTCGAGACCTGAGTTTGTTGACTTTCCGGGGGATCAAAAGCGCATATTATATACTTTGGTCTATGAAACCGCTAGCTGTGCACCAACATTTTTTTCAGCATTTATTTTTAGGTTTTCACTGCCCAGCAGAAGTTTTGACCATTCCAAAACAATACGACTCAGTCTATACATATCTAGGTGGAACCCACACTCTCTCGTGGTGACGTCGACTAACCGAAACTGGCACTGGTTAGTATGGACGCGCTCATGCGCAGATATCGATTTCCGGCTTAAACCGCCCCAAGTACGGCATGTGTGGACACGACAAACTTTCATGCCTAGTTCGCCTCATCTAGTTCGCCTTATCTAGTTCGGCCTAAAGTTGTGGGTGTGAATACGGCTTATGTGAGCCCTTCTAATTTCTATGTAGCATCAAATAATTAATAACTGCACAGGTATCTATGTCGGATATGTAGATGTTTCGCTGTTGAAAATGTTATGCTTCCATCGGGGTATACTACTTTAAATGAGAACAAAATTTAACAAAACAAAACTTAGCTAAAGTCACTGGAGCTGATCCAGAATAGTTGCTTTCAGGAACTACAGTAAAACCTTTCCAACCGACCACCTCCATAGACCGACCACTCCCCTATATCGATCGCTTTATTTGGGTCCCAAATGATCGCCCATACAATACCACTGTAATGATAATAAAAAAAACACCCATAATCCGACCACCTCCCTAAAGCGACCATTTAAAGTCGGTCGATTTAGACTTAGAAAGGCTTTACTGTAATTTGTTCATGCCTTTTTATTGGTAAAGAGGTCGCGCATGCTATTTACATACAAATTTTATTCGCGCACGGCCATTCTTCTTGAAGATTTACTGCCTATCATGAATAAGTCTGAATAGACTTGTTTTCACAATTAGACAGTTTGTCGATAGAAAGCCCAAGCCTACACTTTTACCGACCCAAGGGATTTTTGAGCTCCCACACCACATAGACATGGTATGAGAGCAACTGGCCTTTGATGACGCTGTAAGTTCTCCACAGGGGTGGAAATGCACATTGGCAGAGGTGGGGGCATGGGGAATCGAACCACTGACCTTCAGATTAGGAGTCCGACCTAGAAAAAAGTCAGACACTCTAACCACTCCGCCATAGAGAACACCACAAAATCTACACATTCGAGCAGAATGTGTCTCAGTGTCATTGGACACTGACACTGAATGCACTCAGGACGGACAGGGGTTCTCCCTTGAGTAAAGAAGTAAAGAAGCATGATTCAGCCAACAGTGGCCAATGCCGGTGTGGTGGTTTCAGCGGGTTCCCGTGCTCAGAGGTGTCCCTCGCTTCTGCGCTGCTTCTGCGCATGCACGGATTTCGCATCAACTCGGGTCACCTGAGCCACTTATTGGCGCATGCGCACATCCTACAAACTCGGGTCGAATAATCGAATACGCTTCTCCGCGCTCGGGTGGACAATCTTTTTTTTTTTTTTTAATAACCGATAAAAATACAGCAAAATAGGATTTAAAGTATTTTATGATGGCCCAGTTTACCTATATTTCCATTTAATTAATCTAAGTTATTCTTTTTATGCACATGGCACGTGTATTTGTCGACTCCACTCGCCGTGTTCTATTTTAATTTCTGACGACTCGGATGACCCGAGTCGCCCGGGTCGTGTTAATCGATTACGGCCCGTTGATGCGAAATCCGCGCATGCGCAGAAGCAGCGCAGAAGCGAGGGACACCTCTGAGCACGGGAACCCGCTGAAACCACCACACCGCATCTACGTGGACCCACCGACACCCAGCACGATGTTGTGACCGTTCTTCAATAGACGAGATCGTCATTCCGACTGCGCATGCGCTGAAAACGGCGCCGAGAGCAAAGCAAAGGCATCCAGCCATTGAGCTTGCTGATATGCATAGGGCAAAACTTGGATTTTATTCAAAATTAATAGGAATAGAGAACAATTTGGCAATATAATAATAAAATGAATATGTTTAAGACACAACTCTCCATAATTAAGCATTTTGAGCTAAGAAACATACAATTTCAGTCACTTTACAGACTGATGTTTACATCACCGTTGATTAGTAATTCTTGTTCTAATATTAAAATGTCAAATGTGTCAACAAAATCTTGTTTCAAAGAAATATATAACCAATGTCTGATTAACTCTGCCCATTTCCTAGCACAACAACTGTTAGTAACCATCATCATCATCATCATCATCACCATGCTGTCAGTCGCGATGTGACAAAGACTGCTTTCATTACTTGACTGCTGCTAGGATATAAATAACAACATGAATATAATAAGTAAAACTGACTCTGGCTATGGCTCTAAGTCTAACACTAGTCTGAGTGCTCAGATTTGTCTAAATCTAAATGCACATGGCATAACATGTGCTGATTATATTGATGTAAATGCAATGCTGGATAAAAGATTAACATCTTAATTTATTATATATATATATTTTTTAGTTGGTATTCTATGTTTCAAACAAGAGCTGAGATGAGCTGAAACTAGCACATTTCATAGCTGCACCCAGTGTCTTAGCATTAGCCATGTGCTTCGTGCGGGTTTGTTTTTCTTCCATGCATCCCACAATGCACTGCGTGGCTGGAATGGCGATCTCGTCTATTCACAGGATGATGTTATTTGGATGCTCATCCCATTCATGTCACCATTTTGATTGGCGTTCTCAAGAATAAGTACCCTTATGGCCCTGTCACACTACGACGTAACGACGTCAACGTAGGGAGAACGTGAAGAACGTTGAACTTCTCGGCGTAGTATGCAAATTTGGGCACAAGTTGAACGTGGATGCAGCGTAGTGGATGAGAGCGTGACATTGGTAAAGCGTAGTGATACCGTCATTCAACGAGAGAGGTCAACTTCATTACGTTCACAGAACGTTATGAACGTTATTCCATCACCAGCACTATGTTACCTGATGGCGAAACATTGAACTACGTTGAATGTACGTTCTCCTGACATTCTCCTGATGTTATTCTGACGTTATCCTGATGTTATCCTGATGTTCCCATTACGCCGCGTGGACGTTTCCACCGGGTTTAATGTGGGTCAACGTAGTGCAACATAGTTGAACGTAGTGACTAACGTTTTAATAACGTTTTAATAACGTCGGTTTAACGTCATTGACGTTCACCGAACGTGTACAGAACGTACGGCGAACGTAAACCCTTACGTTCGAACTACGTCAAAAGTTTTGAACATGTCCAAAACCTTGACGTAACACGACGTAATGTGACGTAGCTCGACGTCAGTCTAACGTCATTATGACGTCATAATAACGTAATCCAATATACATCAACGTAATGACGAAAGATCACCACGTTAGGCTCACGTTCGCTCATTACGTTGTAGTGTGACAGGGGTATTAGATCACAGAGGGGGGGGATCTGATCTGACATAGTGGAACAACATGGTGCAGAACCATGACATGTACTAGATATATATATATTCTTGGTTGTTTGTTGTTGTTTTATGTTGTGGCAACATCTAAAGTCCTATCATGATGGGTACCGACTTGTGACAGTGCGCACTCATGGCAACTTATAGTGCTGACCCACTGGGAGATCAGGCCACTGGCACCATGACCCGATATCCCACTCATTCACATTATTCTGACAATGAGCTAACCAGTCCATGCCCTATCCTAGTAATCCCGAGAGCCAAGCTAGGTAACGACAAGTATCAATTTTGTATGTCATCAATTTGACTCGTCTGGGATTCTAATCTAAGAAAACTTGTTTTAATTAACAATGCCTCTAGAGCGCATTGATTATCGGATCATCAGCTATTGGACGTCAAACATATGGTCATTCTGACATATTTCATTGGAGGAAACCCGTGGCTGCCACATAGGCTACTCTTTCCGATAAGCAGCAAGGGGTCTTTTATATGCACTTTCCACTCGCCCGTAAATATGGCCTATGCTCCCGACACCGCGTAAAGCAACCAACAATCAATCAATATGCACTTTCCCACAGACAGGGGAGCACATACCACAGTCTTTGATGAACCATTTGTGGACCACTGGTTGGAACGGAAAATAACCCAAACTGCAAATGGGTGCACTGAGCAGGATCGATCGGATGACCCACACCTTCATAGGTGGACACTCTACCGCCTGAGCTACGGGAAGGAGAGAATGCCGGCTCTGCAGTGAATATCATGGAGGTTAAGATGGTTAGAGAGAGAAACATTAAGGGGGCTGCCGTTATTTATATCCACATAATAAATTATATAGTACATCCATATATATTTTATTATTACTATGCATATAGGCTCTCCACGTCGTGTGTGTGGTGCCCGCCACGAGCGCTGTAACCCGTAACCAGGTTGCAGATTGATGACGTGTCCCCGTTTGGAGGGTGCCGCGTCCCGACACCAGGTGGCACCACTCACCAGCAGCCTGTTAGGGTCACGTGGTGTGTGTGCACCAGCTTCCCGCGTCCCGCCACACTCCCGGATATCGTCGCCTAGCAAGGTGCTGACCCACATTCCAAACCCCCGCGCCCGCCCAACTTGTCACGAATGTCGTCTGCTCCACACAAATGTCGTCTGCGCCACACAAATGTCGTCTGCGCCACGCAAATGTCGTCAGCTCCACACAAATGTCCTCTGTGCCAGACAAATGTCGTCAGCGCCACACAAATGTTGTCTGCCCTGCACACATATCGTCTGCTCCACATAAATGTTGCCTGCCCCTGCACAAATGTCTTCCCCACGTAAATTTGGTCTGTTCTTCAAAATGTTGTCTTTCCGATACACATGTCTTCTGACCCAGACAAATATTATGTGCAACCACAGAAATATCGGCTGCCCCACACAAATGATGACTCTGTCCCATACAAAGCTAACCTTGCCCACACAAATGTTGTCTACCTCACACAAATGTCGTCTGCCTCACACAAATGTCGTCTGCTCTGCACAAATGTCGTCTGACCCACATAAATGTAATCTGCCCCACACAAATGTCATCTGCCCCAAAGAAATATTGTCTGCTCCTCACCCAAATGTCATATGCACCACACAAATGTCATCTGCCCCCCACACATGTAATTTGTCATGCATAAATGTCATCTGCCCAACGCAAATGTAATCTGCCCACACACATGTATTCTGCCCTGCACAGATATCGTCTGCTCTACACAAATATTGTCTGCCCCATACAAATGTCTTCTGCCCCACACAAATGTCTTCTGCGCCACACACATGTAAAATAAAAGCTCCCAATCAGAATGAAATTGTTCCTCACCTCCCAGGCAAAGCAAGCCCCCACGTTTTATATGCATCAGTTTCCATGTTGGAGACGATTCTGTTCACCTACCTGAAAAAAGAACACAAGCAGATGTTAGCAGTGGTTAGTCAGGATTCCAATACAATAAGAAGTCAATAATGAAGAACTAATAAGGCCAAATAATTGTTGTTAATTGGTGATTTGTCCTCGGTTTCTCCCCCCCCCCCCACCCCCCACTTTTTAATTTGCTGCTGTTCCTCTGTTATCTCCAGTCAACCATATACTACAGTCCAGGTAAAAATGTAAAATTTAAGACCTAAATGCACTGTGATTGGTCCCACTGCTTCACTGGTCACAGCTGGTCCGTGTATTATTAACAACCCCACCCCAACAACATAATTCATAAACTCACATAACTAACTACATTAGAGTTACACTAGAATTTTCCTAACAAACCAACATTTATATACCGCTTGCCTAACTGCAACTGAACATTAAAACTTACTACAAGTTTACTAACTGAATACAGAAGACTTCTGCTTACATTCTAAATACTATGTAAATACGCACATTGATCTGACTAATATTGATCTGGTTATATGACATTACTGTACCATATTGTTATGGAACATTTGAGTTTCAGAATTTCATTGTGTTACGTGGTGCAAATTGTGTATTCAACAGGTATTGTACACCTTATTCTATATACCTTTTGTGTAAATAACCCTGAATTGAAAAATGGCTGGAAGACCAGTGCTTCGGCACTGACAAAAGACTTAATCAGCAGAATAAACATATTTACCATAAATAAATAAAAAATCGTCACCGCCCGTGCCTGACAAACCGCCCACCCCTGATTTAAAAAATCCTTAAATAAAAAAACAACAACTTAAACATATGTGAGGCTAGCACAGAATTTACATATTACGCAGCAGGATACGAATCAATCTGTTTTTTTTTTCTGGGGGGTAAAGGAAAAACATTGTTGGAAAAAGAGGGTTGCTACTGTTAATTAAAATATTTGACCAGACGGGATGGCCGAATGAGTTAGACTTATGCTGCATTCATACGGGTCTCGTGAATATGGTGAACTTCCCAGTTACTGCTGGTAAACACGACCATGTAATCTGAGAGCGTTCATTTGGCAATTCGCGGTAAACATGCTTTTGTTAATAACCAAGATTTTCAGCTTCTACAATCATAAGATTCTTTAAATCCTATTTCGCCGTACTTCTATAGGTTATTGAAAAAAATATATTAAGTTTTAGATTAAGCCACCATTTTGTCCACCCCGAGCGTATTCGTTTATTCAACCCGAGTCTGTAGGATGTGCGCATGCACCAAAAAGTGGCTTGGGTAACCCGATTTGATTAATCGATTACGCCCTGGGAGACGGCAGAAACTGCGACACCGCCATTTCTTCACGAGTGGTGAGTAAGGAGCAACTTCCAAAATCTCCAGTTCACAGGTGGTGTTCACCAGTTGTGAAGTCACTTGAATGCAATTCACAGGTTGTGAACTGGGAAACACCATATGAACGCAGCATTAGAGCGTCCGTCTCCCATGTTGGTAGATCGTGGGTTCGAATCCTGGTCGAGTCAAACCAATGACTTAAAAATTGATACTTGTCG
>CM059203.1:41236905-41306172 GCA_030323885.1 Branchipolynoe longqiensis
GTTAAGGCCCTGTCAGACCTGACCAGACTGGAGGACCGGACACTGTCCGGTACTGTACGGCGATGTCCGGTACATGTCCGGTACCCATCCGGCGGTGTCCGGTACAAGTTTTGAACATGCACAAAACTTCTACCGGACAGCGCCGGACTGACGTGTCCGGTTGGTGTCCGGAATGTCCGGTACCCATCCGTACATGTTCGGTACCCATCCGTTGGTGTCCGGTTTGTCCGTTTTGTCCGGTGCATGTCCGGTACCCATCCGTTACGTGTCTGGTACTCATCCGGTACATGTACGGTACATGTACGGTACTTGTCTGGTTGCCCGGTGCCAATTGACCCAATTCAGCTCCATTTCGATACATTTTGATACATTTTGTGTACCGGAAAGCACCGGCCTAGACAATTCTTTGTCCCGTGGTCTCCGGTGCTCAGTCCGGTGACGTGTGACAATGGCTTTAGTGATCTTAATATTATTGGTAAATGAAATCAATCCACATGGATTATGACGACTACTGCTCAGAGGCAAAAACAAGTGCACGTACTTAACCATTATCGGCAGAATAAACAAACAATCACTAAAAAAAAATTATTCAGGGTTTTGGTGATCGCTCCTGCCATCTCTCCATTGGTTTGTTGGTTATTGGAGTTTTACATCCTGGCAACATCCAAGGTCACATCAGGACAGGTACCTACAGACTTGTGACAGTGCGTACTCATGGCGAGTTAATAGTGCTGCCCCACTGGATTTGGTTGGTTGTTGGAGTTTTATGTTCTGGCAACATCTAAGGTCACATCAGGACGGATACCTACACATTTGTGACAGTGCGCACTCATGCTGACTTTATAGTGCTGTCCCCCTGGGAGATCCAGGCCTACTGCCAGCACCATGACCTGATATCCCGCTGTCACATTATCCAGACACTACACCAGCCAGTCCTTGCCCTTTTTTATGTTGGAACATTAGTTGATTAAGCATGGGAAATTTCAATCGTGGACGATTGGTCTTCCTCATTCCACTGCTCCTTGCCATATCCTAGTAATGCCGAGCGCCAGGCAAGGAAGCGACAAGTATAAATTGTTAAGTCATTGGTTTGACTCGACCGGGGTTCGAACTCATACATAGGTTTCCAGCCAACGACCTACCAAAATGGGAGACGGATGCTCAACTTATTCGGCTATCCCGTCTGTTTATATTTGCTAATTTTGTTGCTGTGAAGAATGAAAGACCGGCGTCCGCTTTTAGTCGGCAGTCACTAGCACAAGTAGCAGCTTCCGCCGGAATCAGCATGGCGCTCAAGGTCACTGAGAACATTGCAAGGTCAGCGGGGTCACAACGTGCATAGGCAGGATGTGCACATACTAGTTCCTGTATGGGGAAGGTGAGAGTGGGGGGAGGGGGGGGGGACGTGGGGGAGGGAGAGGGGGAAGGACATGGGGATGTGGGAAGTGTGGAAGGAGGAGGAGAGGAAGGGGGAGGAGGGAGAGGGAGGAGAGGAGGAGGAGAGGGATGGCCTCCTTTCCTGCCCCTCCCCCTCCTTCCCTGCCCTTCCCCTCTCTATCCTTCCCTCCCCTCCCCTCCTTCCTTGCCCCTCCCCTCCTTCCCTGCCCTCCCTCCCCTTCTTCCTTGCCCCTCCTTCCCTACCCCTCCCCTCCCTCCCTGCCCTCCCCTCATTTTCTGCCCTCCCCCTCTTTCCCTGCCCCTCTGTCCCCTCCATCCCTGCTCCTCCCCTCCTTCCTCTCCTTCCCCTTCCCTCCCTGCCTTCCCCTCCTCCTGCCCCTCCTCCTACCCTCCCCGCCTCCCCACTACCCCCACTACCCTCCCCTCCTACCCTCCTTCCCTGCTCCTCCCCCATCTGCCTCCCCATTTCCCTTACATTCCCACCCTATTCCCTATTTACCCTCCTCCTCCCCCACCCCCCCTCCCCTCCAGCCTTACCCAGTCTTTCCCGGTGAGACAGCTACCCTTGGCGCGTATTAACCTTAACCTTGACATTGACATTGACGTCTACTTGACCTTGGCGACGGCTGACCTTGGCAGTCCGGGCAGTGATCGAGACGGCGTTCCAAGGCCGTTCGTCACGTGATAAGCGCCAGATAAGCGCCTGATAAGCGCCGAGCAAACGCGATAAACTTAAACCCTCAACGAGGTCTCTGTTACCCAGGGATTGAGAGCCCCCCCCCCCCCCCCCCCCCCCCCCCATAAAACCACAAACTGCTGCCTGCCTTGCTATCCCGATCGCAATGTGTGGTAGTTGCTTTCCACCAAAGACTGTACAACAAGACGCTTTAATATAGGAATTTCTTAAAGCTGCATAGTCCGATGAAATATCAAATTTTCAAAATCAAACCAATTATCTAGATTTGATTGTACATATCTAACTTAGATACTGATGCACTTATTAAGCATTTGTTTCTGCGTAGAAGGCAAACACTGTAATTTAACAGAACCTGTTACTGCAGAAATCTATGGTGTCAGAGTTTTGGCAAGCTTGCCAAAACTAATTTTCCGTGTTTGCATTCTAAATATCTCAAAAGTTTACCATTTAAAATGAAAGTAACTTTGAACCAATGTAAAGTACTTACTAGTGATAGAAATAATATATTTACCTCAGAAAAAATACAGAAATTCAAAACCATCGGACTATGCAACTTTAAATAATCATGCAGTGGCGCCATCCCACGGCAAACACAACCAGTGGACCATAACTGGTTCATCAAAGGCTGTGGTATGTGCTGTCCTGTCTGTGGGAAAGTGCATATAAAAGACCCCTTGATGTTTATCAGAAAGAGTAACCTATGTGGCAGCAGCGGGTTTGCTCCAAAGAAATATGTCAGAATGACCATATGTTTGACGTCCAATAGCTAATAATACAAAAATCAATGCGCTCTAGAGGAGTCATTAAATAAAACAAGCTTTACTTTTCCCACGGCAAACAAGGTGCATTGTCTTTGATCAGGTGTAGTAGTATTTTTCTTACTCAGACATAATCACAACTTTTATTTATGTATGGCATAGATTAAAATGCTGAAAGTATGTTTGGGCTTTGCTATGCTATAATATTGTTTTCATTATTAATATTAGAATAATACACTATAATTGTCTTACATTGTCTTTGCTGGTACAGCAGTCAGGGTGAGCTAGGGAACCTGTCCGATTGATTCAATGGTACAGCAGTCAGGCTGGGCTAGGGGACCTGTCCAATTACCTTGTTTGCTGTATTTCACGGGAAAGCACTGAGTGGCGTGTCTTGTCATACATTGTCTTTGTTTCCACTCAGCCTGTTCAGGTGACTGGCTTAAATAGCAAACAGCATGGCGACCAGCATGGCAACCAGCATGGAAGTCAGCATGGAAACCAGCATGGAAACCAGCATGGAAATCAGCATGGAAACCGGCATGGCAACCAGCATGGAAACCAGCATGGAAACCAGCATGGAAGTCAGCATGGAAACCAGCATGGCAACCAGCATGGAAACCAGCATGGCAACCAGCATGGAAGTCAGCATGGTGACCAGCATGGCAACCAGCATTGAAGTCAGCATGGAAACCAGCATGGCAACCAGCATGCAAGTCAGTATGGAAACCAGAAGGAAACCAGCATGGTGACAAGCATGGAAGTCAGCATGGCGACCAGCATGGCAACCAGCATGGCAACCGGCATGGCAACCAGCATGGAAACCGGCATGGCAACCAGCACGGAAATCAACATGGCAACCAGCATGGAAGTCAGCATGGAAACGGGCATGGCAACCAGCATGGAAACCAGCATGGCGACCTGCATGGAAGTCAGCATGGTGACCAGCATGGCAACCAGCATCGAAGTCAGCATGGAAACCAGCACGGCAACCAGCATCGAAGTCAGTATGGAAACCAGAAGGAAACCAGCATGGTGACCAGTATGGAACTCAGTATGGAAACCGGCATGTCAACCAGCATAGAAGTCAGCATGGAAACCGGCATGGCAACCAGCATGGAGGTCAGCATGGAAACCAGAAGGAAACCAGCATGGTGACCAGCATGGAAGTCAGTATGGTGACCAGCTTGGCAACCAGCATGGAAGTCAGCATGGAAACCGGCATGGCAACCAGGAGGGCAACCAGCATGGAAGTCAGCATGGAAACCAGCATGGTGACCAGCATGGAAACCAGCATGCCAACCAGCATGGACCCCAGCATGGTAACCAATATGGCAAATGGAAACCAGCATGGTGACCAGCATGGAAACCACTCATGGTAACCAGCATGGCAAACAGCATATCAAATGGAAAGCAGCCTGGCAACCAGCATGGAAACCAACATGGCAACTGAAATGGCAACCAACATGGAAACCAACATGATAACCAGCATGGACACTACCCATGGTAACCAACATGGCAACTAACATGGTAACTAACACAGTAACATGGTAACCAACATGGAAACCCACATAGAAACCAACATGGCAACCAGCATGAAAACCAGTATGGAAACCAACATGGCAACCAACATGGACACCAGCATGGTAACCAACATGGCAACCAACATGGAAACCCACATAGAAAACAACATAGAAACCAACATGCCAACCAACATGGACACCAACATGGCAACCAATATGGCAACCAACATGGACACCAACATGGGAAACCAACATGGCAACCAACATGGACACCAGCATGGCAACCAACATGGCAACAAACATGGTAACCAACATGGAAACTAACACAGCAACCAACATGGTAAGCAACAATGAAACTAACATGAAAACCAACATGGCAACCAGCATGGCAACCAACATGGACACCAACATGGAAACCAACACGGCAATCAATATGGTAACCAAAATGGCAACCAACATGGCAACCAACATGATGTGAGAGCCAAATATGACAACAAACCAACCTATATGGTAACCAATGTGATTACACACAACGATGTCATTCCCAACGTAACCATCAAATTGCCGAGTCACTGCGGTCTGTAAACACACACCCACCCCAACACAACAAAACAACCAAACACACACACAACACACAAAACACACCACCACCAAACAAACAACAAAAAAAAAAAAAAAAAAAACCACAACACAATATAATCAACTTTTATGCCATGTGCATTTAGATTTAGAAAGATCTAGGCACTCAGACTAGTGTTAGAGCCATAGCCAGAGTACTCAATGCATTGTCAATGGCAGTGAGCAATCTCCATACAGAAAAAGTAAAATATTGATAAAACCACACCACCTAGAGACAAACCGCTTGGACCACATATAGAAAACATGTTTAACAAAAAGATTATATTAAATTGATAAGGTTAGGGTTTTGGATTTCTATTAATTTGGAATAAAACTGACGTTTTTCACTGCGCGTATTGGCAAACTCAATGGCCGTGCGCCTTTGCTTTGCTCCCAACGCCGTTTTCAGCGCATGCGCAGTCGGAACGTGATTTAGTCTATTGGAGGGGGGGGGGGGGTGTCTGTGCGGGGGGGGGGGGTTCGCGCCGGGCTCGGGGTGGAAGGAGGGGGAATTCCTCAGCTCAGCTGACCGGAAACGGCCGGCATACACGTGTTTGCTGGTGTGAGGCATTGTGGGTGGCGCCAATTGACGGCGCATGCGCTCAACGATTTGTTTGTTTGTTCATTGGGTTTTACATCCTGGCACCATCTGAGGTCATATCAGTATGGGTTCTGACTTGTGACAGTGCGCACTCATGGCGACTTTATAGTGTTGTCCCATTGGAAGACCAGGCCGCCGGCACCATGACCCGATATCCCACTCAGTCTCAGTAGTGAAGAGGAGTGATGTTCAGCTGGAAGATTTCCCAATAATTCCTCAGTCACAAATGCGTTACGGCATAGTTGTGGGGGCTGTGCGTTGGCTTACGGTCGCCGTACGGTGACCGTACGTTTTTTTGCTCGCCGCAAGCGGTTTCGGTTATCTTAAGGCGAAGTTATCTTAACTTTTGGACATGTTGGAGGATGCCAAAGTCCCAGAACATACCCCTTTGGTCGTTGAGGAAGCCATCGGTTATCCTCCGAGTACCAAGGACTGCATGCAGAGATTCAAGGCCAGTTTGCAAACCACCTCTCCATATACACTGATGGTTCGAAAGACCAAAGCCGGGTAGCTGCTGCAGCAGTCTGCCAATGGGAAAAATTTGGCGTACGCTTGCCCGATCAGAGCTCGATTTTCACTGCGGAAGCCCGAGCACTCCTTCTCGCGTTGGAGTGTATCAAGGTATCCAACCACACTAACTATGTTATATACAGTGATTCGTTCTCTTGCCTCCTGGCTGTTGCTGGACTGAAAATGAATCACCCTATTCTAGCAACGGTTATTAATAAAATGAACCAACTGGAAACGGATGGGTATGACATCCACCTGTGCTGGGTGCCTGGCCATGCCGGCATACAAGGAAACAAACGAGCTGATCGGGCTGCGAAGAAGATCTTGAAGTAACTTTGATTTAAAATTGCAAACTGTGAAGATATTTGAAGCACAAAGAAGCCAAATTAATGTTGGCATGCTTGCCAAAACTCTGATCCCTGATTGGTTGTTGGAGTTTTACATCCTGGCAACATCTAGGCCAGACTCCTAATCTGAGGGTTGGTGGTTCGATTCCCTGTGCCCCCAGCTCTGCCAATTTGGATTTCCACCGCTGCGTATAACTTACAGCGTCTTCAAAGGCCGGTTGCTCTCATACCATGTCTATGTGGTGTGGGAGGTTAAAAATCCCTTGGGTCGGTAAAAGTGTAGGCTCGGGATTTCTATCGACCAGCAGTGGAATGAGGAAGACCAGTCATCTATGACTGAAGTGATTGATTATTTTGATTAATTGCTTTTTCATCGCAACCATACTGAGCGCGGTGGCCGAATCGGCAGAGCACAGGCCTCGGGTGCGGAAGATCGGGAGTTCGGGAGTTCGGTTCCTGGTCGAGTCAAACCAATGCACCTGATGAACCAGACGGATGGCCGAATGAGTTAGAGCATCCGTCTCCCGTGTTGGTAGATCGTGGGTTCAAATCCTGGTCGAGTCAAACCAATGACTTAAAAATTGATACTTGTCGCTTCCTAGCCAGGCGCTCGGCATTACTAGGATAGGGCAAGGAGCAGTGGAATGAGGAAGACCAGTCATCTGCGACTGAAATTTCCCCTGCTTAAACAACTAATGTAGCAAAAAAACAACAAAAAAAGACTTAAAAATTTATACTTGTCACTTCCTAGCGAGGTGCTCGGCATTATTAGGATAGGGCAAGGACTGGTTAGCTCGGTGTCAGGATAATGTGACTGAGTGGGATATCGGGCCATGGTGCCAGCAGCCTGATTTACCAGTGGGGCAGCACTATAAAATCGCCATGAGTGTGTACTGTCACAAGTCGGTAGCTGTCCTGATATGACCTCAGATGTTGCTAGGACGTAAAACAACAACAAATAAATCAAACTCACCGCAACCAGACACGGTAACCAAATGAGTTAAGTGTCCCCCTCCCATTTTGGTAGGTCATGCTATTCGAACCCCCGGGTTCGCTGGTCGAGTCAAACCAATGACATAACAATTTATACTTGTCGCTACCTAGCCAGGCGCTCGGCATTACTAGGATAGGGCAAGGGGCAGTGGAATGAGGAAGACCAATCGTCTGCGATTGAAATTTCTCCCGCTTTATCAACTAATGTACCAAACAAAAACACACAAAAAAACAAGACGCGAGTGGCATAAAACCCAAGACGCCTACAGTGGTAGGTAGGTGCGACTGCCAAGTCCAGACGTCAGGGCACAGTGAGTGCCCTTGTAACACACTGGGCTGCCTCGTTTTGGTCTGAAAATTGAAATGGCGAAAGTTGAAACACATGTACCAATCTGGAAAGATGGAGGAGGGAGAAAAAGAAGGGGTGTGTGTGGGGGGGGGGGGGGGACCCGCTAAGCGGACCAGCCACGCCTTGGAATGTTCGCAGGGTTGCAAACATCGGAAAATGAAAAACCGGAAGATCTCTAGGTATGTTATATTGGGGGGGGGTGGGGGGGGGTACTCCCCGAGAAGAAATTTGAATTCTTAGATGCTCTGTGGTGCATTTTGGAGACAATAATCTATATAATGTTACTAAATAAAAAAAACGGAAGATCGGTGTAAGGTGATGATGGGGACATAAAATATTGTACATGTTACGGCGAAACCGTAAAGGCTCTGTCACACATCACCGGATTGGGGAAACGGAAAGAAACCAAACAAAGTCTGTTGATATCCGGGAAAGTCTGGTTTGTGTCCGTTGCATATCCGTTGATATCTGTTGATATCCATTGATATCCGGCCCGATCCATTACAAGTTTTGAGCATGCACAAAACTTGTAACGGATTGCGCCGGACTGACCTATGTGCTTGATATATGACACATTGATATCTGACACATTGATATCCGACATATTGATATCTGACAGAATGATATCTGACATATGAATATCTGACAGATTGATATCTGACAAATGAATATTTGACATATTGATATCTGACACATGAATATCTGTCAGATTGATATCTGACATGAATATCTGTCAGATTGATATCTGACATGAATATCTGACCGAAGAATATCTGACAGATGAATATCTGACTGAAGAATATTTGACAGACGACTATCTGTCACACTCCCCTAGTGTCAGGGCTCGTCACAAACCTAGTCAGGCACATCCAAACTCTGCAACAGCCTACTGAGAAACTCATTATTAATTTTATTGTCACCAATTTTGGTCAATTTTGGTCAATTTTCCTTTCTGCACAGGAAACACTTTAGTTCATCGTGTTGCTGAGATGATAGACGCAGGAAAGAAGCCCCCCCCCCCAACCCCCACACTTCCCGCTCAACCTCACCTCTCTCTGTCTCTCTGTCTCTCTGTCTGTCTGTCTCTCTCTCTCTCTGTCTCTCTCTCTCTCTCTCTCTCTCTCACGGGCGTGGTGGCCGAATCGGTAGAGCGCCGGCCTCGTGTGCGGGAGATCGGAAGTTCAACTCCCGGTCGAGTCAAACCAATGACTTACAATATTGATACTTGTCGCTTCCTAGCCTGCTGCTCGGCATTAATAGGATAGGGCAAGGACCGGTTAGCTCAGTGTCAGGATAATGTGACTGAGTGGGATATCAGGTCATGGTTCTGGTGGCCTGATTTCCAAGTGGGGCAACACTATAAAGTCACCATGAGAGTGCACAGTTACAAGTCGGTACTTGTCCTGATATGACCTTAGCTGTTTCCAGGATGTAAAACTCCAATAACCAACACACCTTTCTCTCTGGGTTACATGCTCGCACACACACTCATACACACTCACACTCATACACACACTCACACGCACACACATGCACACACATGCACACTCACGCATATCACGCCCACACCCAGACACATTTAAACCCCGAAAGGCGAAAATAAAATAAGCAACACTTACACACACTGACACACACACTCACACACACACTCACACAAACACGCACACGTACACACAGACGCACACGCACACACTCACACGCACACACACGCAGACACACACATATCACGCCCACACCCAGACACATTTAAACCCCGAAAGGCGAAAATAAAATAAGCAACACTCACACACACTCACACACACACTCACACACACACACAAACACACACACACGCACTCACACGCACACTCACACGCATACACACGCAGACACACACATATCACGCCCACACCCAGACACACTTAAAACCCCGAAAGGCGAAAATAAAATAAGCAACACTCACACACACACTCACACACACACTCACACAAACACACACACTCACACACAGACGCACACGCACACACTCACACGCACACACACGCGCACACACATATCACGC
This sequence comes from Branchipolynoe longqiensis, assembly GCA_030323885.1. Lineage (NCBI taxonomy): Eukaryota > Metazoa > Annelida > Polychaeta > Phyllodocida > Polynoidae > Branchipolynoe > Branchipolynoe longqiensis. Next base: position 41,246,741 of record CM059203.1, read on the forward strand.
CCACACTCAGACACACTTAAAACCCCGAAAGGCGAAAATAAACTAAGCAACCGCAGACAAATATTTTCAAACATTTCCCTTTCCGACAGCGACTTAAACACCTGGATTCAATTTGAGAAGGCAGCTTGTATTTCTAAGTAGAGTAGGGAGTGGCGAAGGGGGCTGGGGTTGGGTGTGGCTGACTGGCTGTGTGTGTGTGTGTGTGAGAGAATGTTCACACTTCAGAATGTCTTATGGTATGTGTATGTGTGTCTATGCTTGAGTATTATGTGCGTCTCTTCATGTGTGTGTGTGAATGTTCACACTTCAGCATGTCTTATGGTATGTGTCTGTGTGTCTATGTTTGCTTGTTGGTGTGAGGCAGTCTGTACGTGTGAACTGCTGTCTGTGTGTGTGCTTTCTGTGTGTCTATGTTTGAGTATTACGTGTGTCTCTTGATGTGTGTCAGTGAATGTTCACACTTCAGCATGTCTTATGGTATGTGTCTATGTGTCTATGTTTGCTTGTTGGTGTGAGGCAGTCTGTACGTGTGAACTGCTGTCTGTGTGTGTGCTTTCTGTGTGTCTATGTTTGAGTATAACGTGTGTCTCTTGATGTGTGTCAGTGAATGTTCACACTTCAGCATGTCTTATGGTATGTGTCTGTGTGTCTATGTTTGCTTGTTGGTGTGAGGCAGTCTGTACGTGTGAACTGATTTTTGTGTGTCTATGTTTGAGTATTACGTGTGTCTCTTGATGTGTGTCAGTGAATGTTCACACTTCAGAATGTCTTATGGTATGTGTCTGTGTGTCTATGTTTGCTTGTTGGTGTGAGGCAGTCTGTACATGTGAACTGCTGTCTGTGTGTCTATGTTTAAGTATTATGTGTGTCTCTTCATGTGTGTGTGTGAATGTTCACACTTCAGCATGTCTTATGGTATGTGTCTGTGTGTCTATGTTTGCTTGTTGGTGTGAGGCAGTCTGTACGTGTGAACTGCTTTCTGTGTGTGTGTCTGTTTTCTATCTGTCTATGTTTGAGTATGTTGCCCCATGGGGAGACCAGCTTACCATCACCACAACCTGATATCCCACTCAGTCACATTATCCTGACACTGAGCCAACCAGTCCTTGTCCTATCCTAGCAATGTCAAGCGCCAGGCTAGGTAGCGATAAGTAAGTCATTGCTTTGCCTCGATTGGAACTCCCGACCTTCTGCATGGCAAGCATGCGTTCTACCGATTTCAACGTGTTATTTCAACGGATGTATAAAAAGAAAATCTTTAAGATTTACCTGAGTGAAAATACATAGTTGTCAAGTATATAAACAATGAAATGTCATTTACACTATTAAAGGTAATATACTTTCCACTTTAGATTAAAAATTTATTTGTATTTTTATTGTATTAACAATGTATATGTGTTATTTTTAACTGGGGAAAGCACCTCATAAGTATTCTAATTCTGCTTTCTCCTTTTTCATGCGAAACATAGAATACATAAATATCAGCTTGTGTGTACAATGATCGTGTGGAAATAAATGAATCTTAATCTTAATCTTAATTTCGCCACCGTGTATGGTGCTGGTATAACTTAATTTGTACCAGTGAAACTAGGTCAATAGTGACTCCGCTTTATCAGGGTTGATGTGTATGTGTGCATCTATGTATCTATGATGGGGGTGGCGGGCAAATGCATGCATACACATGCATGCATGTATGCATACACATCCATACATACATCAACACACATCCATACATTCACCCATACATACATACATACATACATACATAGATGCACACACACACGACGACCCTGATAAAGCGGAGTCACTACTGACCTAGTTTCACTGGTACAAATTAAGTTATACCAGCAACGGACGCGGTGGCGAAATTAAGATTAAGATTTATTTATTTATGCATGTATGTATGTATGCATTGGTGGATGGGTATGCAGGTATAGCAATACCTCAGGGAGTTTGATTCCCCTGCCCTGCAGAGTTGTAAACCACTGCCTTGTGGTACAGGTTCTTGACAGAACCGAAGGCTAAGGGAGCAAACCCTGAACAGAAAACCATGTCACTGTGGCAGCATCAAGGGCGGTTGATGTATGGAACTCCCAACATCTCCCGACCAGCCACTGCAGGGACAAATAGTTTTGCGCCTGTCTGGACATGTTCTTGCCGGTGTGAAACCTCTATTTGCTCCCCGAGAGAGTGCCGCTGGTAACTTGCAAAAGCCAGCAGCACTTCAACACTTTTGCAGGCAGCTTTCATGAAATGTACAACCACACAAAACATCACTCTCACAGCAGAGAGCTAAATGGAGAGCAGCAGTCAAGTAATGAAAGCAGTCTTTGTCGCATCGCGACCGACAGCATGATGATGATGATGATGATGATGATTGGTGGATGTATGGATGTGTATTGATGTATGTATGGATATGTATCCATACATGCATGCATGTGTGTGCATGTATGTGCACGCCACCCCCATCATTCACCTCCAAATATTGAAAATAAATCAAATATAACTTCCTACATGTGTGTTCTTCAACCCCCTCATCTGCGCTAACTTCGGTCACCCACCATGCTCTGTTGCTCACCAGGGCCGCGTTCAGGGTCCGTCTCAGAGGCGCCTCGGCGACGTCTCGGCGATGCTTTTTGGCTTAATTCCGTTCAGAGTGCGTCTCGGCGAGGTCTCGGAGACGCCTCCCTTTTCAGACTGGAGATGAAAAGCGCCTCGAAAATGGCCGCCGCATTCAGTGGTTTCAGTCAATCACAGTGCAGCTTTTCCATTGCAAATGGCCACCGCCTATGGGGGCGGCCATCTTTGAGACAACAAACTGCTTTTGCCAGTTCAGACTAGGGTGACGTCACGGCCATCTCCGAGGCGCCTCCGAGCAGACCCTGAAAGCGGCCCAGGGCACTTTGTTAGGGGAGGGGGGGGGGGGGGATGTGGGAGAGGTTGTGGTGGGGGGAGGGGAGGGGGGGGAGCATGCGCTCTGGTCGGTCCGGTCCGGGAGGGCTGATCACGGGTCAGTGACAGACACACAGCACACAGTGCACGCACACACACTCATTCTCAGCAATGCCTTGAGGCGACAGTTGCCACATATAAGGGGTATTTTGCTTGAACACAATCACCAGATCATCTCACTGATCACATAAATATAAAGCCAGCAGATGCTTTCTTTAATGATATAAATATTATTTGCCAATTGAACAATACCACCATGATATGAGATGCAATTCATAAAAAATCCTTCTGTTTTAATGTAAATTCAATCCTTAATTACTCTTAAATGAAACAGCAAATGTGGTTGATAGTCACTTAATTGGTGCAACAGGGTTGTCTCTTTCTAGTAATATAAATATTTATTGCCAGTTGAAACAAGTTCACTGGATATAGCTGATAACACATGTTCCTATAGTGAAGCCTGCCAATTAACATACTGAAATACGTCAACGATACAGCTTGCATCAACAGACCCTCATTTCAGGGGCCATATTCATGTTGTGGTGCCAAGGCCTTAACCGCAGCCACTGTACCCCCACATGGCTAACGGTGGAAAATCGGTAATTATGTGTCGGTGCCAACGCTAGCCGCGGCCCGTAGCCTAGGCTAAGTTACTCAGATTTCAAGTCAGGTTTAACTGCTAGATGTCCCGGTCAGTGTGTGTGTGAGGCTCTCAATCTATTCAATGCTTTCATATTTAACAGAATTACATACTCAATAAGTGAAATTTGATAAAATTAACCCTAAATTCGAAACGATATTAACGCTGCCACCGCATCAGCGGCGATATTAATATTTTGGAATCGACGAATGTAAAGTAAACAAATCGCTGCCTCCGCAGCAACGTCGATATCCATACTGTCCATACTGTCCAACGTCAACTAAACATGGTCGCCGCCATCAGCGCCGTATCGGCGGCACTATATTAGGCCCAAATCTATTAAATGCTGTCATATTTAACAGAATTACATACGCCATAAGTGAAATTTAATCAAATTAACCCTAAATTCGAACCAATATCAACGCCGCCGCCGCATTGGCAGCGTTATTCATATCGTCGACTGGAGGGAATTCCCAAATCTATAAATAACCTCACGGTTAGCTATTCGCGGCGGCTTGGACATTGGTGAATAGCACTTGACCTATTTCTCCAACCCGCCACTAGCCGCGGATAGCTACCCCAGAGCTAGCATGTAGCACAGGCTACACCTGGCACCACAACATGAATATGGCCCCAGGTGTTTCCCCAACCTGTGTCTTACTGGCTGCGCGTTTGTTGTCAATAACGGTAGAGATTTGGTTCGTTGTTGGACTTTTACGTCCTGGCAACATCTAAGGTCATATCAGGACTGGTACCTACAGACTTGTGACAGTGCGCACTCATTGTAACTTTATAGTGCTGCCACACTGGGAAATCAGGCCGCCGGCACCATGGCCTGATATCCTGATATAACTTGCAGGGGTAACTTAATTTGTACCTGTGAAACTAGGTCAATAGTGACCCCGCGGTATGTGGAGAAAATAAAGAATTGTTTTTCTTATTTCTGTGTCACGCCTCTTAGTGGCTGCACATGTGTTATGTCAATAACGGTCGAGAGAGAAAAAGTGTTTGGTTCAGGTTGAATGTCTTTGAATAATTTAACCCACATTCACACTTTAACACCCCCCCCCCACACGCCCACCCGCCCCCCACCCCCCACCCTCCGTCTCCTCCTGTTCCCCCCCCCCTACTCCCCGTCTCCTGGTCCCCCTACCCTTCCTCAACCATTTGTAATCGGGTTTCCCACTAATCAATGTTTGAGCATGATTAATCATACTCATCAAATATCCCTTTATTTCCCACTAAGATTAATCCTACTCGTTGGCCATCCCCTTCGTCTGCCACTAATCAATGTGGGAGAAAATGATTAATCATAGTTGTGAGACGGCCCTTCATTTCTCACTAATCAAAGTGTGATAATGATTAATCCTACTCGTTGGTAATCCACTTTGTCTCCCACTAATCAATGTAGGAGAATGATTAATCATACTTGACAGTCGTCCCTTCATTTCCCACTAATCTATGTGTGAGAATAATTAATCCTACTCATTGGCCATCCCCGTTGTCTCCCACTAATCAATGTGGTAGAATGATTAAACATACTTGTCAAATATCCCTTTATTTCCCACTAATCATTGTGTGAGAATGATTAATCCTACTCATTGGCCATCCCCGTTGTCTCCCACTAATCTATGTGTGAGAATGATTAATCATACTCATTGGCCATCCCCGTTGTCTCCCACTAATCTATGTGTGAGAATGATTAATCATACTCATTGGCCATCCCCGTTGTCTCCCACTAATCTATGTGTGAGAATGATTAATCATACTCATTGGCCATCCCCGTTGTCTCCCACTAATCTATGTGTGAGAATGATTAATCATACTCATTGACCATCCCCGTTGTCTCCCTCTAATCTATGTGTGAGAATGATTAATCATACTCATTGGCCATACCCGTTGTCTCCCACTAATCTATTTTGAGAATGATTAATCATACTCATTGGCCATACCTGTTGTCTCCCACTAATCTATGTGTGAGAATGATTAATCATACTCATTGGCCATCCCCGTTGTCTCCCTCTAATCTATGTATGAGAATGATTAATCATACTCATTGGCCATCCCCGTTGTCTCCCACTAATCAATGTGTGAGAATGATTAATCATACTCATTGGCCATACCCGTTGTCTCCCACTAATCTATGTGTGAGAATGATTAATTATACTCATTGGCAATCCCCATTGTCTCCCACTAATCAATGCATGAGAATGATTAATGATAATTGTCATAAATCCCTAAAAATCCCATTGGCCATCCCATTTGGTTTCCCAATAATCATTGTGTGAGTCAGCAAAACCAACCCCTTTTCCGCTGCCTGTCGCCGATTTGGAATATAATGTTGCAAATTTGATCAATCGGTTGTCGCGAACCTCATAAACCCAGAAACCAGCAGAGCATGCATGTGACCAAACTTATATGTTTTAAGCCCCAGTCAGACCTCAACGGATTGGAGAAACCGACAGAAAACGGACACTGTCCAGTGAAATACGGCAATGTATGGTCTATATACAGTTGGCGATCGGCATGTCTGTTATCTGTCCGGTGGTGTCCGGCGGTGTCCGGTACATGTTTTGAACATGCACAAAACTTGTACCAGACACTGCCAGACTGAAGTGTACGGTTGGTGTCCAGTTTAAGTCCGTTTAGTCCGTTTCATGTCCGGTACCCATCCGTTACATCCCAGGTTTGCTTCCTGCCAAGTCCATTGACGTTTGTTTATTTTATTTTTTTATTGCAGGAATTCGGTCAGTATATGTTTTCGGCGTGTCCGTGAACAATCTGGTACGTCCGTTTGACATTCGGTTTTCGTCCGGTTCTCATCCGTTTCTCATCCAGTGGATGTTCGTTAATGTACTTCCTTCTCTGTTTAGCGTCCGTTTCGTCCGGCGGCCATTGCCACAGTTCGACACATTTCTGTACATTCTAGACCATTCTTTGTCCGGTAAGGTCTGACTGGGGCTTTACGGATTAAGTTGGCTGGTTGTTGAGAGTTTTACATCCAGGCAACATCTAAGGTCATATCAGGATGGGTACCTACAGACTTGTGACAGTGCACACTGATGGCGACTTTATAATACTGCCCCAATGGGAGACCAGCACCATGACCCCATATGACCTTAAATGATGCTAGGATGTAAAACAACAAGAAGCAAACAAACTTGGTGTGAGTAAGGGCAGACACTAGGTTTGGTGATGAGGTAGTGGGGAGGTGTGCGATGATGACCCAATTTTATATGTAGGAGGTGACGTGGCCTGTCAATCACTCAGACTGGCTGTATGCCTTTAAAGTTGACGCGTCATCAAAGGCCGGTTGCTCTCATACCATGTCTATGTGGTGTGGGAGGTTAAAAATCCCTTGGGTCGGTAAATGTGTAGCCTCGGGCTTTCTATCGACCAGCAGTGGAATGAGGAAGACCAGTCGTCTATGACTGAAATTTCCCCCGCTTAAACAACTAATGGACCAAAGAAAAAACACACCAAAAAACCAAATATCTAGACCCAACTTCAATCACCAGGTGGCAGCACCATTCATTTTGTTTAGCTAATAACTAGGACCAACTTGAACCACCAGGTGGCACCACTATTCACTCTATCATAAACTAAGAACTAACCAGGTGGCAGCTTTAAATTCTGGAGTCTCTTAACGCCTTACATTAGTTCTTCCCGCTGCCACCAGGTGATGGGTTGCAATGGAGGTCATCAATAATGAACTCCTGCTGCTGCCAGGTATCAAAGATCCTATAATACTAAGACGGCTCACTCCCTATCTCTCCCATGGTAATGTAAATTTTGCAGTGCCACCTTGTGGCGGGTTTGATCAGCCGGCTGCTGGTTGGTGTTTCACATGTAAACACATACAATTATATTATACATGAGATAGGTAAGTATGAATACACTTCAATATGAAATTGCTATGAACAAATACACATCATCATCAGCATCGCCATCATCACACATCTTTCACATTCATATATACATTTATACATATAATATAGCACCTGTTTAACCAAGAGAACAGCCAGCGCACCAAGTGGTGGGTTTGATAATTTTGATTACACAGTACAGGCTGAGTGAGCCGTCTTAGTATTATAGGGTCTTTGCAGTTATACCGGTGTCATAGCAGAGAGCGTGTATATAAACAGATGAGAGAGACAACTCCCATACTAGACCCTGTAACAGCTGCCGACTGTGGCGCTCCAAGTGGTGGTTGTTGAACAGTACATGACCCAGCTGTCAAACTCAAGGCATTGTCAATGGGTGTGTGCAATCTTCATCCAGAAAAAGTGAAATATCTCTAAAACTACACCACCTAGAAACAAACTGATTGGAATACACATAGAAAACATGTTTACCAACAAGATTATATTAAATTGATATGGTTAGGGTTCTGGATTTCTACTAATTTTGAATAAAATAAACGTTTTTCTCTGCACGTACTGCAAACTCAATGCATTGTCAATGGCAGTGAGCAATCTTCATACAGAAAACGTTAAATATCTCTAAAACCGCAACACCTAGAAACAAACTGATTGGAATACACATAGAAAACATGTTTACCAAAAACATTATATTAAATTGATAAGGTTAGGCTTCTGGATTTCTATTAATTTTGAATAAAAACAAATGTTTTGCATTGAGCGTACTGGCAAACTCATGGCTTGTTCAACACTAACCGCCAGGAACGCCACTGTAGCCTGTGTTACCGTTTTTCGCGGGAGTTGTCTCTCTCATCTGTTTATATACACGCTCTCTGGTGATAGTTTAAAATGGGTCTCCTCAGAATGCGCATGCGCATGCATTTCGGCCTGATTGAGATTGTACCCATGTTTAATAACTTGTTAATTGTTTGTTAACCTGTTGGTGCAGAGGATAGTATATATTATCAAGCATAAAATATTCACTACAATAATTCCTGAAGGAATCCTTGCTTGTCTTGCGCTAGATTTCCATAGAGCTCCTCCACAGACAGAAAGAAGCAAGCCAGAAATTCAGACAAAATTGCTATTCAACTTTGACGTATGCGCATTGTGAGAAGCCCCGCTTTAAACCGGGTACCTTTATAAATTGCGACACCGGACGTGGTGCCCGAATTGGTAGAGTGCAGGCTTCCTGTGCGGGAGATCGAGAGTTTGATTCCCGATCTAGTCAAACCAATAACTTACTAAATTGATACTTGTCGCTTTCTAGCCCGGCGCTCGGCATTAATAGGATAGGGCAAGGACTGGTTGGCTCAGTGTCAGGATAAAGTGACTGAATGGGATATCAGGCCATGATGCTGACACTGACTAAAAAAGTTGCCATGAGTACGCACTGTCACAAGTCTCTAGGTACCCATCCTGATATGACCTTGGATTTTGCCAGGACATAAAACTCCAGCAAACAACCATCCAACCAACAAAGGTGCCAGGTGTTGTAGTTCAAGATGGCGGCCGAGGCCAGACACGTGACCTGCAAGTGCCGTCCCAGAACCAACCAGACTGTGCATCTCCAGCTGTCAATCACAATTACTTCCAGGCTCAGATGCCGTATTCGATTATGACGTTCCGGTGTTGCGGTTTCCGAGGCACCGCAGTTTGCCAGGAACACATCCATTCAAATGCATTGTCAACGGCCGTGAGCAAATCTTCATACAGAAAAAGTCAAATATCTCTCAAATTAGACCACCTAGAAACAAATCGCTTTGTACACATATAGAAAACATGTTTACCAAAAAGACTATATTAAATTGATAAGGTTGGGGTTCTGGATTTCTATTAATTTTGAATAAAACTAACGTTTTGCACTGCACGTACCATCAAACTCAAGGCATTGTCAATGGTCGTGAGCAATGTTCATACAGAAAATACAGAAAAAGTGAAATATCTCTAAAACCACACCACCTAGAAACAAATTGTTTGGTATACATATAGAAAACATCTTTACCAAAAACATTATATTAAATTTATAAGGTTAGTGATGATGCTGTTCGATTTTGACACATGTGCAGAAGCGATGTGTCCCTGGCAAACTGGTGTGCCTCGGAAACTGCAACACCGGGACCACTCGGGTCATCCGAGTCGTCAGAATTTCAAATAGAACACCCCGAGGTTATCCTAAAAATACACAGGCCGTGTGCAAAACGACCCGACCCGAGTGCCCCACGGATGGTTGGGGGCATCAGGAGCGATGACGTCACATTTGTGCTGGTACCTGTAGGATAACAGCTACCAGTACATGTTTTTGTACTTTGGGGGCGGGGAGGGGCGTAATATTTCAGATTAATGAATGGAAATATATCTAAACTATGCAATCATAAAATACTGTTTTGCTGTAGTTAAATTGGTTGTTCAAAAAAAGTTTTGGATTAACCCACCATTTTGTTCACCCCGAGCGTGTTCGTTAATGCGACCCGAGGTTGTATGACCTGCGCATGCGCCAACAAGTGGTTTGGATGACCCGAGTTGTTTAAAGTTGCATAATCCGATGAAGCATAACATTTTCAAAACCAAAACACTTACCTAGATTTGATTCTACATATTTATCTTAGATACTGGTACAGTTATTAAGCATTTGTTGTCACATAGAAGGGCATGGGGAGTCAATTTAATAGAACCTGTTACTGCATAAGCCTATGGCATCAGAGTTTTGGCGTGCTTGCCAAAATTAATTTGGCATGTTGTCACTTCAAATATCTCCAAAGTTAGCCATTTAAACTAAAAGTTACTTCAACCTAAAGTAAAGTAGCTTATAATGATCAATTTAATGTATTTATCTCAGAAAATGACAGAAACTCAAAGCCATCGGACTATGCAACTTTAAATAATTCCGCTTGTTAGGTTCTAAAACAATGCAATCAAGTTCACTTAAATACTTGTTTTTGTTTGTTTGTTGTTTTACATCCTAGCAACATCTAAGGTCATATCAGGATTGGTACCGACTTGTGACAGTGCGCACTCATGGCGACTTTATAGTGCTGTCCCACTGGGAAACCAGGCTGCCAGCACCATGAACTGGTATCCCACTCAGTCAATAATGCCGAGCACCTGGCTAGGAAGCGACAAGTATCAATTTTTAAGTCATCGGTTTGACTCAACCAGGGTTGGAACCCACGACCTACCAGCAAGAGAGATGGATGCTCTAACTCATTCGGCCATCCCGTCTGGTTGTTCACTTAAAGTTGCATAGTCCGATGGTTTTGAATTTCTGTATTTTTTTCTGAGATAAATATATTAGATCGATCACTAGTATCTACTTTACATTAGTTCAAAGTTCCTTTTATTTTAAATGGTAAACTTTTGAGATATTTTGAGTGCAAACATGGAAAATTAGTTTTGGCAAGCTTGCCAAAACTCTGACACCATAGACTTCTGCAGTAACAGGTTCTGTTAAATTGACTCAGTATTGCCTTCTACGCAGAAACAAATGCTTAATAAGTGCATCAGTATCTAAGTTAGATATGTAAAATCAAATCTAGATAATTGGTTTGGTTTTGAAAATTTGATATTTCATCGGACGGTGCAGCTTTAAATAATTCCACTTGTTAATGTTAGGTTCTAACACAACGCCAGCTCTTTTCAATCAAGTTCGACATGGTTTAGTTTGTTAATGCCCGAACACCTACCCTCCACACACTTTGGCCTCCTCCATCACTTCCTCCCCCCCCCCCCCCCCACACACACACATACACACACATCCCCCGGTGTGGCGTGCTCAGCCGTGTACCATGCTCAGCCGTGTGATTAGACTCAAACTCAAGGCATTGTCAATGGTCGTGAGTAATTTTCATACAGAAAATACAGAACAAGTGAAATATCTCTAAAACCACACCACCTATTAACAAATCGCTTGGTACACATATAGAAAACAATCTTCACCAAAAAGATTATATTAAATTTATAAGGGGTTCTTGATTTCTATTAATTTTGATTAAAACTAATGTTTTGCACTGCGCGTACCGTCAAACTCAAGCCATTGTCAATGGTGGTGAGCAATCTTCATACAGAAAATCCAGGAAAAGTGAAATATCTCTAAAACCACACCACCTAGAAACAAATCGCTTGGTACACATATAGAAAACATCTTTACCAAAAACATTATATTAAATTTATAAGGTTAGTGACTTACGACCATTGACAATGCCTTGAGTTTGAGTTTATGTACACGGCTGAGCACGGTAGACGGCTGAGCACGCCACACCGGTACATATGCTGAACTCAAACCCCACCCCCACCCACCCTACTCCCCCATCTACCTACCACACACATACACACACCGGACGCAGTAACCGAATGCCGTAGAGCGCACACCTCCCGTGCGGCAGATCGGGAGTTCAATTCCCGGTCGAGTCAAACCAGTGACTTACAAAACTGATACTTGTCACTTCCTCACCAGGCACTCGGCTTTATTAGGATAGGGCAAGGACCGGTTGGCTCGGTCAGGACTGAGTGGGATATCAGGTCATGGTGCCAGTGGCCTGGTTTCCCATTGGGGCAGCACTATAAAGTCGCCATGAGTGTGCACTATCACAAGTCGGTACCTGTCCTGACATGACCTTAGCTGGTGCCAGGCCGTAAACCTCCCAACAACCAACCTACCAACCAACATCCCCCCTCCTCCTCTACACATGATCGTGTAACTGTGTGTGTGTGTGTGTGTAGCGGGGCTGGGTGCGGTTCACTCGGTCCGCTACTAGTACTAGTTAGTACCAAGTACTACTACTAGTTCAGCTCGTTCTGTTTTTGTTGGAAGACATGGCTTTCCCTGTCTCAGATAATCACCGTGATAATGGAGCGCCGTGAGTCACGTGACCTGAGTGTGGGAACATTGCCCCCCCCCCCCACACACACACACATACAGTGCCACACACACAGTGCCGCACATGCAGTTCCACACACACACAGAGTTCCACACACATAGTTCCACAAATGCAGTGCCACACACCTAGTGCCAGAGAGGTCCACACATGCAGTGCCACACACACAGTACCACACACACAGTACCACACATGCAGTGCCACACACACAGTGCCACACACATAGTTCCACAAATGCAGTGCCACACACCTAGTGCCAGAGAGGTCCACACATGCAGTGCCACACACACAGTACCACACATGCAGGGACACACAGTTCCACACACAGGGCCACATACAGTTCCACACACACAGTGCCACACACACACAGTGCCACACACACAGTTCCACACACGGTGCCACACACACAGTTCCACACACGCAGTGCCACACACATAGTGTCACACACACAGTTCCACACACACAGTCCCACAGACAGTTTCACACACAGTTCCACAGTGTCACACACAGTTCCACACACACAGTGCCACACACAAAGTTCCACACATGCAGTGCCACACACACAGTTCCACACACAGTGTCACACACACAGTGCCACACACACAGTGTCACACACACAGTTCCATACAGTGTCACACACACAGTTCCAGTGTCACACACACAGTGCCACACACAGTGCCACACACAGTTCCACACACACAGTTCCACACAGTGTCACAACAGTGCCAGACCAGATGGGTTGACCAAATGAGTTGAGCGTCCGTCTCCTGTTTTGGGAGATCGGGGATCCTCACCCATGGGTTCATGAGTTTGAACCCTGGTCGAGTCAAACCAATGACTTAAACATTGATACTTCTCACTTCCTAGCCAGGCGCTATTAGGATAGGACAAGGAATGGTTGACTCAGTGTCAGGATAATGTGACTGAGTGGGATATCAGGTCACGGTGCTGGCACCTGGTCTCCCAGTGGGGCAGCACTATAAAAAGTTGCCATGAGTGCAGTCACAAGTCGGTACCCGTCTTGATATGACCTTAGATGTTGCTAGGACGTAAAACAACAACAAACACAGTGCACACACACAGTGTCAGAGTTCCACACACAGTGCCACACGTTCAAGTCGCTGATTCTATAATTTGTTATGTTATGTCTTCATTTAGTTTTTTAATTGGGGGGAGGGGTTCCTGTGGTTCGTTAGTTTGTTTGTTGTTTTACATCCTAACATCTAATGTCATATCAGGACCCGATAACCCACTCACATTATCCTGACACCGAGCTAACCAGTCCTTGCCCTATCCTAATAATGCCGAGCCCCAGGCTAGGAAGCGACAAGTATCAATTTTTTAAGACATTGGTTTGACTCGACCGGGAACCAAACTCGCGAACTCGCGATCTCCCACACGCGAGGCCTGTCCTCTACCGATTCGGCCACCGCGCCCGGTGTGGTTAGTTAGTATTCTAGTTAATGGAACTCCCTTTCGTTTAGTTCCATATTTACTTGATCTCTGTTGATATATAATAAGCGGCACAGCGAGTGAGCACTACGGCCACTGAGGCATGGGCGAGCAGGTGGCACCATGGGGGGAGGTCAGGTGGCACCAGTAGATGACCTAATGAATTGAGGTGACCAGCCAATGACGTAGTGGTTGGGGAGTAGATTGATCTTCCGGCTTATTATAATCGTATAATAGCTTATATAGCTACATAGTGTGTGTGGTGTGAGGGGGGCCCTGCCCACCAATTACCCCGACAGCTGGGGGGGGGGCACCACCAATGTGCCAAAGAGGAATGTTCCCCTTGCATTTATACTCGTATAATGCGTTATACATCACACATATATATATATATATGCTACAGTAAGGTTGTGAAACTAGGGATTTCGCGAAATCCCTAAAACTTTCGGGGAATTTCTGAAATCACTGTTTCACTTAGGGATTTCATGAATTTCCTAAAATCTCTAGGGATTTCGCATGATTACTGAAATAAACAGTCTTATTTTATACAACTTTACTGGAAACATTTTAGGAAGATTGCAAAATGACAGATATTATTTGCGTATATATATTTTTAGGTTAACATTCATATTTGCTGCTTTTATTTGTAGGTCACAGTTACTAGTAATTTGAATTGTTGAGGTCACCATCTTATCAGAATAACAACTAAATGAGTAACCAGCCACAAGCGTGGATGCAACATATCATTTATTAATAACAACAATTATTTAAGAAAATTGATTGCATGAAATAAATCATTTTTACGCTCTGACACCCTAAGTACACAACTGCACTATAAAGAAATCTGTACCCGGAAGTTATATACTTCCCAATTTTGCGTTGTGGTTGTAACACAACAAAAGGGGACACCAACAAAAATACGGAACTTTAACTTAATTTCTTTCCATACAGCTTTGTAGGAAAATGATATTACTAGTCATGGCACTATAAGATAGGTTTACACGTGCAACAGAAACAAGTGTTTTCTTACTGAAGCTCTGGTATTCCCGGAATAGTATATTCCCTGACATTATAAGCAGGGTACATGCCCGACACGTCCAAAACCATTTTAATCACCATGGAATATTAATAAAAGATACAAAGCTATGCATGCAAGATGAACATGTATATCTAGTGAGAGTATCCTTTGATTATTTTATTGCCGAAAAGGTAATACTCTATGTAACATAAAGGTATTGTGGGCCGAAGAAAAGTGCACATTCTCCATGTCACATATTCATGCTCCTTAAAACCCATATTTTCCGAATGAATATGTGGATGTTCTTTTTTAACAATGACACATTAGGCCTTGATTTTATCATATTTATCTCTCCAAAGTGTAACAATACGATTTCTATAAAGAAAAGACCTCCTCTACTCTTTCCATAATTGTTTTTGACCATTACATTCTAGAAAATACATTGGCTCCATTTACCATCAAAAGACCTATATAAATTATATATATTTGTAAATGTGTTTATTCTGCTGGTCTTCCTTTCAGTGCCGGGTGACTGGTCCTCCAACCGTAGTTGGTGCAATTATTTACACTTTTTCTTAAGAAAGACAAAATTATATCATATATTTATTAATATGATATATCATGATGTAGCCTACTGGATCAGTAGTGGATAGTGGATGTTTTAAAATGTTTAAAACATCCAGGGGATCCAGGGAATATTGCAATCCGGGCTCGATCCGGCATAATCCGGGTGTAATCCGTGACTCATCCAGGTAGTCCGGGAATTGTCCGAGTGTTTTTAAAACCGGATGAGCCATCTTTTAGCCATGGTTTAACCCGGACAAGACTAGCCCCAACAGCCACGGACCACTCCCAGACTGCCCGGATAAGACCCAGACCACGGATTAACCACAGATCGCCCGGGTTACCACGGATCAGCCCCGGATGAGCCATGTTTTTGTATATATATAGCAGGAGCAAGTCCGGAACTGATCCGTGGCTAGTCCATGGATAGACCGGGAAGTCCGGGGGTGGTTCGGCTCAGTCCAGGGCAATGCGGACTGGCTCGTCCGGTAGGTGTGAGAGCGAGCCAAAAAAACGACCAAATATCCGGGGCTGCCAGGGGGTGGTCCGGCTAAAAATCCGGGGCTAGTCCGGATAGGTGTGACTTGGGCTTATTATTTGTAATACTTCTTTGTGTGTTTTGTTGGCTATTTTTTAAAGGTTTTCACTTTTGATTTTCAATGTCACACTTTTATGTGCCCAGTTTCAGAGAATGATCCACATACAGTTTAAAGTTGCATAGTCCGGTGAAAACATCAAATTTTCAAAAGCGAAACAATTATCTAGATTTGAACCTACATAGCCAACTTAGATACTGGTGTAGTTATTAAGCATTTGATGCTGCATAGAAAGGTGTACTAAGACAATTTAATAGAATCCCTTACTACTGAAACCTGTGGGGTTCGAGCTTTGGCAAGCATGTGAAAATTAATTGTGCACGTTTTCACTTCAAATATCTCCAAAGTTAATCATTTTAAAGCAAAGTCACTTCAGACTAAGGTGAGGTAGATTATAGCGATCAACCTAATATGTCACTCAGTGCTTTCACATAGGAATTTCTGAAATAATCATGCAGTGACCCCATCCCACGGCAAACAAGGTGTGCATTAAATGGCAATTAAAATGTTATATTTACAGTCTATATCTCCCGCTCATCTCGCATACTAGTTGCGTTTCTTCACCAATTCAATCACAATTTCTTTTCAATACACCATAAATAATAATATTGTTTTCATTATTAATATTAGGAGGTAATATATTATAATAGTCGTACATTGTCTTTGATGGTACAGCAGTCAGGGTGGGCTAGCGAACATGTCCTCTTGTTTCAATGGTACAGCAGTCAGGCTGGGCTAGGCGACCTGTCCAATTGCCTTGTTTGCCGTTGGGTGGCAGCACTGCATCTGTAGTTCACAGGAAAGCGCTGAGTGGTACGGCTTGTCGTAAATTGTCTTTAGTACTTATCTCAGAAAATTTATATAAACTCAAAACCATCGGACTAGGCAACTTTAATATAGCTTCATGGCGATATAATAAAAGAACAACACCACATTAAATGACATCATCAGAATAATTCTGATTAGGAGCACCAGGTAGTCGAAATTGGTCACTGACTCCTGCTTGGCCATGATGAGAATCATCGCCACAGCTAAAGGCACGATAAGGACAATATTGATGAACGTTGCTCCAGGCTGCATTGGAAGGGGTCTACCGTTCGGCTGAACTACTTTCACCATGACCTTTGTATTGGGTTTCCGTTGGACGTGTCTCATGATCAGGGTCTTAGGAGAACATCGTCGGAACATCGTCCTGATTGTTCTCCAGAGTAGCTTAACATTTGTCCATTTCAGCATCCCCCCAAGTTCAGCCAGGTATGCCAATGTTGTAAAGCCGGTGATGCCTATGATGATGATAATGTCAGGCACCAAGACCATCCTAAAAGAAGGTATGCATATTTCTGGAAGTACTATTTGGATGCCCAGCTTGACGAACAAAGCTGTGACCAGCCCAATAATGAAGAGCGGGGAAATGAGTTTCAGCATCAGTTGCGGTTGTTTAAAAACCAACTGCTCTGAGTAGAAGACTATTTGGTGGAATTGACGCGCCACTGCAACAGGAAGCAGAATGAGGAGCCTGCCCGTGTGCAAAAATGGCATCCTGTCAACATCGATGTAACAGATGAAGTCGAGGATCTCATAGTCTACATTTGATGAGATTTCAATGCTGGTGAATTCGTTGGCTCTGTTCTTGATGAAGGTAAAACTCAAGATAGCACATATGAGGAGAGCGGTGAGAAGGTCACTAAATGATACAACCAGTTGTGCCATTATCAGGTTCTGGTGGTGACGACATAACTGTGTTAAGCTGACTGTGATGACGTAGAGCAAGAACACAACAATTGCAGCAGCCAGAAGTAGGAACAGCAGCGAGTAATCAGGTAAGCTCACAAAATGGCTAGCGGGAATCGGCATTCCATTGTTAACGATCATTGTAAATCCTTTGCCTATGAGCTTCCCAAGGGGATCCAAAGTACCTGTGGGTTAAACAGAACTCATTAACAATCATTAAGCAGTTTGCGCCCGACATGACATTTACATAGCTGCCAATATTTGAAAATGGATTGCGACATATTGCTCACATTTAGCACATTTCCATTTTGGATGTGTGGCCTAGAGAGCCTAATGGTTAGGCTCCTAGCCCCTGAATGGCAGAAGTGTGGGTTCGAAGCCTACTCTAGTTGTCATGTTTCCCTTTGTTTGCAAAAATACCCTCAATGACATACATGCATATAATCATTTCGTCACTCACATATGTATACATGTCTGTACACACGTATATATGTATATATATGTATATATACTTCCGTGCGAGTGCTGAGTCCTGCCCCGTGCAGGGGGTGGGGGGTGTGGGAGAGCATGCTGGTACCCACCCTACCCCACCCCAGCCGGAGGGGGGTGGAAGGGGTAGGACCATTACAGAGATTATTACACGTGATAAAGGGTTTATCACTATACGTGCTCTATAATCTATTATGGGAATATAAACAAGGACATTATCACTTATCAGTTCTATATTAGTTATTACCTACTGTACTACTGTCATAGGACTTAGTTATAACCTACTGTACTACTCCATAGGGTTTAGTTCCTGCCTCCACCACTAGGGTGCCACCTGTGAGCGGCTCCTGGCCACCCGGATACCAGCTGCGTCTGGTCACTACCGCTGCCAGACCCGCTCGGATAGTCAGATTTTAAACCTTCGTGTATATATATTTATGTGACGTATGAGCAATTATATGAGTATAAAGTAGGGCTATGTAAAGAAAAGGAAGGATACAGACGAGTGTTGGGTCGGACACTTTATTGAGCGTCTTGGCTAGCGCAATAACAGGCTTATCGGTAAAAGTTTGAAATCGCATAGAGAAGTGACTGCCCAGCCGAGCTTGCCGAGGAAAACGCCCGTTGGTGGCGCTAGTGTAGGCAACCCAGGGCAAATTCGGGCAGGTAAGCGATTGGCTATAATATATTGCGAATAACGTAATGGCAAATAATAAATAATAAACGGTACTCCGCCTATTTATATCCGCATAATTAATTATACATCCCATAATTATCCGGAAACCGATTATCTATAAACTGTGTCCTCAGGACATATATATATATGTGCTCTATAATCTATTATTGGAATATAAACAAGGACACTACCACTTATCAGTTCTCTTCTATATATTATTAGCTATTTCCTACTATCCATAGGAGTTAGTTCCTTCTTCTGCCACTATGGGGCCACCTGTGAGTGGCCCCTGACAACCTGATTCTGTTTACCAGGGGCCAAATGTTTATATATAATATATATATATATATGAGTCAGGATCACGAAAAGAGGCCAATTGGGGGAAGTTGTCAGCGTCGATAATTGGATGTTGGCGTCGATCGGCATACTTATAGTTTAGCATTGACAGAGATGTTGCAAAGTCCTTAAATTTATCCTGAATGTAAAGGTAGAGAAAATACAACAACCTTATTTGTTTCTAGGATAATTTAATATAAAACAAAGAAATGCACGACACTTTAAGAATTGTGACGCCGACATCTGGTAAAGTTGTCTGCGTCGATCATTGGATGTCGGCGTCGATTGGCATACATATACAGGTAGGGGCCACGACTTGGATTTCAAAACGTGTTGAAAAAGCAAGACGTTTTGAAAAACCAAGACAGTTTACATATAGAAACAAATAGGGGTGACCTGTCACAGTCTGCCACTACTTTAATATTGAGGATGGAACCTAACAAAATACATCATTAAAATGGCTATAAGTAGCTCTTCAAAGTTTCTCTGAAGAAAATGCTCCTGTGTATAGTATGTTCATAATATTCAATTAAAACTACATTAAAATAAAGAGATAATCTTATTTTGCCTATAACATTGTGCTGCTTGTATTTTGGAATTAGTCATTTTTACTGGTAAACCACCATGGTCTATTTAAAAAGGTACTTTTCTTAGAATCAAAATCCTGGACATAGTTAATGAGAAATAACCAAAAATACTCTAAACATTACTCTAATGTACACACAGGCAGATGGGTTGTTGTTTTAAGGCCCTGTCACATTACGGCGTATGGCGGGAGCGTATTGAAAACCTATGTATGTCCTGCGCGTGCCAGCCTATCATGACCTTTGGTGACCTCTCGGGTGGTTTTGAGCATATGTGGAACCTATGAGGAGCGTATGGGAGCGTACTGTGACATTTTTTGACGGTTTTGATTGGCATGTGGAGCGTATGAGGAGCGTATGAGGAGCGTATGCGAAGCGTATGCGAGACCTATGTTATCTCTCCTCGGTCCGCCACCTGGTGGCTCCTGGGTATATAGTGCGTCGCCTTTATATACCGAGACCATAGGTCGGGCATACGCCACCATACGCTACTCATATGCTCCTCTGGGGGGGGGGGGGGGGGGGGGGGCACCACCAATGCACCAAGGAGGAATAGATATATACAGTATATGTTCCCCCTGCATTTATACTCGTATAATGCGTTATACATCAAATATATATATATATATCTGATAGGGATTTCAAGAATTTCCTAAAATCTCTAGGGATTTTGTGTATTTACTGAAATAAACAGTCTTATATCACACAACTTTACTGGAAACATTTTAGGAAGATTACAAAATGACATAGATATTATCTGCATGCATATATTATTAGGTTAACATTCATATTTGCTGATTTTATTTGTAGGTCACAGTTATTTGATTTGTTGCACACATTCCTTGATCTTTTCTGATGAAATGATTTACTATATTTGCTCAGTTTATTTTTAGGGTACAGTTATTTGATTTTTGTCACCCATACTTTCCCACCTTACTTTGATGTTCTCTGATGAAAGAACTAAAGAATCGTTGGTAGCTTTGCCACCTTACTTTGATGTTCTCTAATGAAAGGAGTTACAGTGCCGCTATGGGTATTTAATGGGATCAGGGTTGCTATATCAATTCATTCTTGCATATCAGTCAATATGGCACAACCTAGCTACTGACAAGACTATGATATGTAAATAGGAGTAGGCTATTCTAGTAATAAGAGTAGAACAAAATAAAATACATATATGCCAAGAAAATAAAAAGAAACTAACATAGGCTACTAACCATACCAACCATCTATCTGCTACTGAAATGCAGGCAATCAAATAACTTATCAGCAGCTACTGTGTGGTAAGATAACACCAACACTACAACTGGCCAGCATTGAAAACAAGCCTGGGTACCCGGGCTTATATGCTATGGATAGCATAAATACAGCCTCAATTAAAAAAAAAATGAATTAAAAAAAGAAATGGTATTCAAGGAAAAATTATTTGAGAAATACTCACAGTTTAACAAGTATCTTATCCCTAAGGAGGTATACTACAAGACCATTGAAGATCTGAAAACAGTAACTGAAGTTTCCACTACCAAGTCACGTCACCAGTACTACAGTTTAAAGAAGTATAAAATACTGTAGTAGTCTGTACATGAGTCCTACTACCACATGGTAGCGGCGGAGACTACGCCGCACACCTATGCAGTTACACTGAACTGCACTAGGTGGCGGCAGGCTAGCCACCGGGCAGACCCCGACTGGGCTGCCCTCTACTGCGTGTGGCTAGCTCACCCCCCACCACCCACCCCCCACCCACCTATAGAGTCGATGTGGGACCTAGCGAGTCAGGGGGCGGTCAGATGACTGTGGACGCCGTGGAGAGCAGATTGGTTCAATAAACTAAGTTGAAGCATACTTATATTGGATCTTGGCATTCTTCCGCATGTGCGTGGCAGGGTGAGAGTTGGAGGGCCGTGGGCCATTACAATACTTATGTCTGGTGATGTGGAGAGAACTTATCAAGAAGAGAATGTCACCAGAAGACCACCCAGTCTACTATGCCACCATAGAAGACACCCTATGACATAATTAGCAAAGCACACGTTGCCACTGGCCATGGGGGTCGTGACCGGATGCTGAAGCACCTTGGGCAAAAGTAAAATATGCCCATTCCCATGGTTGATAGAGGTAGAGGCGACCCAAGAAACATCCTTGGAGTTATTGTTGATCGAGATGAATACGATATGTACTGAATTGCAGTGAAAGCTGGGATATTGAGCACAAAAAATTCCTGAAATCAGTTTGACTGCTGTCCCCAGCGACTCTTGAATGACTCTGATGTCAACACAGAATGTACCATCACACTTCGTCAAGCTCTTAAGTCTACAGCTTCTGGCGGGCAAGGGTTCTTCCGCTGTGACTGCACCAAAGGCAAGAAACAATGTCAGACAAACAGGTGCAAATGGTATAAAGCGAAGAGACTTTGTAACAGCAGGTGCCATAGCAGTCTCACTTGTCAAAATACGAATTAATTGAGTTACTGTTTAAAGCTGCATAGTCCAATGAAATATCAAATTTTCAAAACCAAACCAATTATCTAGATTTGATTTTACATATCTAACTTAAATACTGATGCACTTAGTAAGCATTTGTTTCGGCGTAGAAGGCAATAATGAGTCAATTTAACAGAACCTGTTACTGCAGAAGTCTATGGTGTCAAGTTTTGGCAAGCTTGCCAAAACTAATTTTCCATGTTTGGACATTAAATAGCTTAAAAACTTACCATTTAAAATAAAAAGTAACTTTGAACTAATGTAAAGTAGACACTGGTGATCGATATAATATACAGAAAAAATACAGCAATTCAAAACCATCGGACTATGCAACTTTAACCGATGCTCTCTCATTGTGATGATTGTGTTCCATAATGTGTACTTAATAATTGTGTACTATGGTTACATCTTTGAATAATAGTGCTATGATGAATTACGATTAAAGATTTGTAAAATTGTGCAAATTATTTATTTTGTAAGAAAAGTTCTTTATAATGTATGATAAAAACATGATGAAGACTGTCATCTTATTTAACCAAATTAATGTTTCTTTGACAGAGTTGCAAGCCTAATTATTATAAATTTTATTTTCCGATTTGTTAATTTCAAAGGGATGATTTTGCAATACCTATTGAATGTAGGCTTTAATCAATATCTTTAACAGATCAACTTTAAAGTTAACAATAGGTGGGAAGTACTTGGAAGCATTGATCTCTCACACCCTCTTTTGATTTAGTATAGGTGTGAAAGTTGTTCACCCCTTGTTATGGCACTGAAAAATCACTCTTTCATGCCTTTCTTTGATATCAATGATGAAAGAACCTAAAACACAGGTGAGAGGACAGTTTTTCACCTTGGAGGTTCCTAGAATGTCTTATGATCATACAGTTAACAACTGTTCCATGATTGCAATTACAATGCAGCCATGGCTACATGCAGCCATGGCTACATGCAGCCATGGCTTTGTAACAGCAGTCTCACTTGTCAGAACAATTAGTCAAGTTACTATTTGACCTAGGCTGCCTCATTGTGGTGCTTGTGTACACCAATGTGTAATAAATAATTGTGTTTGATGGTTAAAGCTACTCATGGTGTCTTCCAGAAACATTGAAACATTGTAATGGTAGTGTTAACATGATGTTCTATCTATAATGAAATAGCATGATGAAGAGCTTCGGTATTACTGGAAAACTATGGACCTGGATCGAGGATTTCCTTCATGCAAGAATACAGCACGTAGTTATCAATGGTGTGAAATCCCTGGCAGCGTTAGTGTTGAGTGGTATTCCGCAAGGAAGTGTTCTGGGACCCCTACTGTTCATATGTTTCATTAACGACATGCCCGAGGTCATCCATGCATTCATCCAGATGTTTGCGGATGATACAAAGCTGTATATGGAGGTTAACAGCCCTGAAGATCAACAGGTGCTACAAAAAGACCTAACTGCACTTGAAGACTGGGCCAACCTGTGGCAACTACGTTTCAATGCACAGAAGTGCAAGGTCATGCACCTGGGTAACAGAAATGAAAATCTCAGTTACTACATGCACCAAGATGGAGAAGAAGTCCAGCTCCAAGTGACAGAACTAGAGAAAGATCTTGGCATATACATGGACATCGGACTCACCTTCTCATATCACAGTGAACAAAAGGTGACCAAAGCGAACAAGCTTCTAGGCATGATACGCCGCTCGTACACGTATCTAGACAATGACACGGTGAAGACACTGTACACGTCACTGATCCGGCCGCACCTTGAGTATGGCAACACGGCTTGGACACCGAAGTTCAAGAAGGACATGTCAATGATCGAGAGTGTACAGAGACGTGCTACAAAGTTATCACCAACCATAAGAGAACTACCATACGAAGAACGTCTCAGGATTCTCAACCTACCCAGCTTATACTACCGAAGGGCCAGGGGAGACATAATAGAAGCATTCAAACACGTCACTGGAAGATATGCGGTTGATGCTAGATACCTGAAGCTGGCCAACTGTAAAACTAGAGGTCATCGATACAAGCTGAAGAAGGAAAGAGCAATAAAACCTGTCAGACAGCTATTCTTCAGTAACAGGATAGTAAATGCCTGGAACGCATTGCCTGAACATGTCATAGAAGCGCCTTCCATCAACGCCTTCAAAGGCAGACTGGATAAGCATTGGAGGGGGCTGCAATATTGCACACATCCGGTACTCGATGCATTTAATCCTAGTAAATCAAATTTTGACATGCATCGACCTGATACAGGCTATAAGCCTAACAAAATCAGAAGCGTATGAGTATGAGTTATGATTATAAATTGCACATACAGTAGTGCTTACAAATACATTGTAGTGTTATTATTTATGTGTAGAATTTGGACAGTAGTGCTTTCCAATACATTGTTATTTTCTACTGATAATCACTTATGTTGTACATAATGTGCATGATGAGTTATGAATAAAGTTCATCACAAAATAACATTATGATTTTAAGCCTTATGTATTATTAGTGCTTACATATACTGCTGGCTGTTCGGATCATTTCATTCCCTGTGTGGATGACATAGTACTCAAGGTGTAATATACCAAATTCAGGGATTTCGCGAAATAACTGGAGCATCATTTCAGTAATTAGACGAAATCCCTAGAGATTTTAGGAAATTCATGAAATCCCTAAGTGAAACAGTGATTTCATGATTTCCCTGAAAGTTTTAGGGATTTCACGAAATCCCTAGTTTCACAATGTTACTGTAACATATATAGGTCATTCTTTAAAACTGGGCACCACATATTTGGTTTCCACATTACGATGCTGATAATTGGTTCTTTCTTTTATTGATTGCAAGTCAAATAATTATTGTATCCTCTGTGTATTAAGTATGCTAGCAATAGTACATTTATTGAAGCTATCCCAAGAACGAAATTAAAAGTTTATTTATATGATTTTGTGCAAATGTGAAAATTTACACATTTACACTATACATGTAGCCAAACTTTGTTTCAACCTATTTTTCTTTTTTTTTCTTGTAAGTCATAACCTTGTCTGCTTAAGAGTAATCAATAAAATCTTTTTTGACTATTTTGTATATGTTAAAATGTGGTTCTGGATGTGTCTTTAATTTTCATGTTACACTAGTGATATTAATGTATTGCTCAATTTGTATAAGATCTATTTCAAAAAGTGAAATTCATTTTTTTCAACTCTGACATATATGCACAACATGCAAACCTTCATAGGAAATTGGATTAGACTATTATTTGGAAGGTTTTTTGCTATTATTTGGAAGGTTTTCCCTTTTGGTTTCCATGTCACACTTTTGTGCCCAGTTTTAAAGAATGACCCATATATATATATATATAGGTATATATATGCAGTGTTCAAAATAAGGGTTGTCCGCGCCAAGTGAAAGTAGGCACAGACAAGCAGAAAATGGCTTGAGTTTTTCTGTTGGACAAGTGGGAAAGAAATAATTGGAAAGTACCACTTTTTTGTTTAAATGTACTCAATTTTTTGGAATGTACACACTTTTTTGGGGAATGTCGCCATTTCTTTTTCATTGGAGTACCCAAATAGGAATTCTGGCGTAAGCAGGTCTGTACAATGTATAAGGACTTATTGATTCAAATTTATATAACAGAATCATTCCATAATTCAAATAAGTGTTGTGGAAAAGTGAAAATTCAGGCCGACAAGTAAGTCACACCAGACTTAACTGTTGCTTATTTCTATCACTGATATAATACTGATATCTATTTATATATATATATATGTATTATATAATCAATTAAAAAATGTCAGCGGTATAGTGAGTGAGCGCAACGGTCGCTGAGGCATGGGCGCGTATGTGGCGCCACGTGGAGAGCTGAGGTTGTATCAGAGAACCTGATGGATAGAGTTAACCAGCCGATGACTGATGGGGCTGGAGAGTAGATGGAATCTTCTGGTTTATTATACTCGTATAATGGCTTATGCAGCATATAAATAGGCAGAACATTCATTGCTGCTTATATTGCTTATTTATGTCGGGAGATCGGGAGTTCAGTTCCCAGTCAAGTCAAACCAATGACATATAAACTTGATACTTGTTGCTTCCTAGTCTGGTGCTCGGCAGTAATAGGATAGGACAAGGACTGCGTAGCTCAGTGATAGGATGTGACTAAGAGAGATAGTGGGTCATGGTGCCGGCAGCCTGGTTTCCCTGTGGAGAGGCACTATGAAGTGGCCATGAGTGTGCACTGTCACAAGTCGGTACCTGTCCTGATATGACCTTAGATGTTGCAAGGACGTATAACTCCAACAAACAACCATCTAACACTTGCTGCGTCCATTGTTATTCGCTGCGGGTGAACTCCCTCACCGCCCAGTGGTGCATAACATGTGCGTATAGTAATATTGTGTATTCCCATTTTTTGGTGGACTAGCCATATGTATACTTATAATGTGAATTGTTGAGGTCACCATCTTATCAGAATAACAACTAAATGAGTAACCAGCCACAAGCGTGGATGCAACATATCATTTATTAATAACAACAATTATTTAAGAAAATTTATTGCATGAAACAATTAATTTTTACGCTGTGACCCCCCTAATTACACAACTGCACTATAAAGAAATCTGTACACAAAAGTTATATACTTCCCAATTTTGCGTTGTGGATGTAACACAACAAAAGGGGACACCAACAAAAATACGGAACTTTAACTTAATTTCTTTCCATACAGCTTTGTAGGAAAATGATATTACTAGTCATGGTCCCCTAAGATAGGTTCACACATGCAACACGAGCAAGTGTTTTCTTACTGAAGCTCTGGTATTCCCGGAATAGTATATTCCCTGACATTATAAGCAGGGTACATGCCCGACACATCCAAAACCATTTTAATCACCATGGAATATTAATAAAAGATACAAAGCTATGCACTCAAGATGAACATGTATATCTAGTGAGAGTATCCTTTGATTATTTTATTGCCTAAAAGGTAATACTCTATGTAACATAAAGGTATTGTGGGCCGAAGAAAAGTCCACATTCTCCATGTCACATATTCATGCTCCTTAAAACCCATATTTTCCAAATGAATATGTGGATGTTCTTTTTTAACAATGACACATTAGGCCTTGATTTTATCATATTTATCTCCCCAAAGTGTAAGAATACCATATCTATAAAAGAAAATACCTCCTCTACTCTTTCCATAATTGTTTTTGACCATTACATTCTAGAAAATACATTGGCTCCATTTACCATGAAAAGACGTATATAAATTATATATATTTGTAAATGTGTTTATTCCGCTGGTCTTGCTTTCACTGCCGGGTGACTGGACCTCCAACTGTAGTTCGTGCAATTATTTACACTTTTTCTTAAGAAAGTCAAAATTATATCATATATTTATTAATATGATATGTCATGATGTAGCCTACCGAATCAGTAGTGGATAAGTAATAGTTGAGCCTCGTCAGTACTTGGATGGGCGACGACCGGGGAATACTAGGTGGTGTAGACATCCTGATACAGGGTTATGGTCTACTAAATCAGTAGTGGATAATTAATAGTTGCGTCTCATCAGTATATGGATGGGTGACCACCTGGGAATATAAGGTGCTGTAGACATCCTGATACAGGCTTATATTCAATTCAATTCAATTCTTTATTTCAGACTCAGGATTATGCTAGTTACATGATGCGCGAAAAGGAAGAAGGGAAGGCGGGGGTGGAAATAAGGCATTTTTATTTACGCCTCACAGACAGAGCATACAGAGCATACAGAGTAAAAGGAAGGGCTCGAGGGAGAGCAGTCAATACGCTCATACGGAGCACAATAAGAGTAAATAAAGAATAAGCTGAGGAAGGTAAAAAAGCTCATGAGGAGCGGCAGTAATGAATAAAAGTTCAGTTAAGTCAAATGTCAGGTAGATGTTCAGTGAGGGGGTGCCGAGGAGCCCTCCACCGCTGGAAGAGAAGAGTGTATAAGGAGTGTAGGGTGGGTGGGTGGTGGAAAAGGCAGAGAGCTGGGAGACGGCAGGAGGGCGAGTGCCTGAGGGAGGCCGGCGGGCGACCTTATAAGGGAAGGGGGACGGGCGACAGCAGGTGAGGTGTGAATGCTGCCGGCCCGGGGGAGGGCGAGAGGTGGCGAGCAGCGGGCGTCGGGTGAGGCGCGAGTGCTGCGCGACACGGGGGGCGGGGGAGGTGGCGGCGCGCCGCGCCGTCTGCCGAGGTGAGAAGGCAGCGGGACAGCGCGGGGCGGGGGAGGGTCTCTTCCTCTCCTCGCATCAAACGCAATGCTTCGCATTACGACCAATTTGGTCCATAGTAGGTAGATATATAAATTAATGTGAATATGATATAAGTAATAGTATGAATACTACCATACTAACCAATATCAAAATGTTGGTCTACATACAGTAGTTTGTACCAATGCCTCCATATGGCAGACGTAAATCTGAGATCACTCTCTTCTATTTTTACAAGTCCCTGTATTATAACATTTTCTGATTTGTCAAGTCTAGTAATAAATTTGAATGTTAGATTCCTGATAACAGCCTGGAAGGCTGGCACATCAATATTGGCAAACAGCTGACCATGATACCTAGGTAGCCCGAGTAATAACATCATAATGTCATTATATGCTACATTCAGTTTTCTAATGCTATACATTCTATAGATCCACCAAATCAGAAGTGGATAAGTAATAGTTGAGTCTCGTCAGTATGTGGATGGGTGACCACCTGGGAATATAAGGTGCTGTAGACATCCTGATACAGGCTTATACTAGTTATAGCCTATCAAATCAGAAGTGGACAAGTAATAATTGAGCCTCGTCAGTACGTGGATGGGTGACCACAACAATGTCAAGGTGGTGTAGACATCCTAATTCAGGCTATTAAGTTCTTAGGCTACAATTACAAAACATTCCAAGCCTGGAATCCTGAATTATCAAATTCCTAGAATTTCCAGGTTTTCAAGGACTCATATGAACCCTATCATTAGGGGGCATCCAGTAAAAAAAAAATTGTTACAGTCATACAATGCGTAGTACATTTCCAGACACCCCCCACCCTCTCTCTCCTCCCAAATAGTACACATCAACATTTTAATACAGAAAATGAAGTACACAGAAAAATATGAACATTGTGTATCAAAAGTACACTTGTATGGTTTTGTGCTAAAGTGGAAATGTACATGTTGACATGATGCATTTACCCAAACTTTTTTTTAATGTTTTTCTTGTAAGACATAACCTTGTGTGCTTAACTGTTATCAATACAATCTTGTTTAAATTTGTTTGTGTATGTTTAACTGATTGTTGATGTTCTGGATGTGTGTTCGATTTCTAGGTCACATGAGTTATGTAGTAGGCTGCACTGACCTCTCAGGCAAGTAACCACATAGACAGGTAGGCGTGGGTAGTGTGTTGATATCAGGGAGCCTAGGTGGTGTAATGGTTACCACACTGGCCCGGAATGCATAGAGATGTGGGTTCGAGTCCCGCTCTAGGCGCAATATTTCCCATTTTCATCACCCCCCACGACAGTTATATTAACGTATTTCTCAATTCGATCAAAATCAAAAAGTGAAATAGTTTCTTTTCAACTCTGACACATGCAAAACGTATAAACCTTCATATGAACATGGGTTCTCCTATAGCCTAGGCCACACCTACCCGGATCAGGGTCCGGATGAGCCCCGACCCGTGATCCGGCGTCATCCATGGCTCATCCGTGGATGGTTCGATCCGGCATCATCCGGGTGTAATCCGTGACTCATCCGGGTAGTACAGGAGTTGTTCCGGGGGTACTCCGTGCCCTGTCCGGGTGTTTTTGAAACTGGATGAGCCATGTTTTAGCCACGGTTTAACCCGGACCAGGCCCAGACTAGCCCTGACAGAGCCACGGAACACTCCCAGACTGCCCGGATAAGCCGGATGACCACGCATAGCCTGGTTTACCATGGATCAGCCCAGTTTTTGTATATATATATAGCAGGAGCAAGTCCGGGACTGATCCGTGACTACTCCGTGGATAGACTGGGTAGTCCGGGGGTGGTCCGGCTCAGTCACGGGCGATCCGGACTGGCTCGTCCGGTAGGTGTGAGAGCGAGCCAAAAAACGACCAAATATCCGGGGCTGCCCGGGGGTGGTCCGGCTAAAAATCCGGGGCTAGTCCGGGTAGGTGTGACTTGGGCTTATTATTTGTAATACTTCTTTGTGTGTTTTGTTGGCTATTTTTGAAAGGTTTTCACTTTTGATTTCCAATGTCACACTTTTAAGTGCCCAGTTTCAGAGAATGATCCACATACAGTTTAAAGTTGCATAGTCCGGTGAAAACATCAAATTTTCAAAAGCGAAACAATTATCTAGATTTGAACCTACATAGCCAACTTAGATACTGGTGTAGTTATTAAGCATTTGATGGTGAATAGAAAGGTGTACTAAGACAATTTAATAGAATCCCTTACTACTGAAACCTGTGGGGTTCGAGCTTTGGCAAGCATGTGAAAATTAATTGTGCACGTTTTCACTTCAAATATCTCCAAAGTTAATCATTTTAAAGCAAAGTCACTTCAGACTAAGGTGAGGTAGATTATAGCGATCAACCTAATATGTCACTCAGTGCTTTCACATAGGAATTTCTGAAATAATCATGCAGTGACCCCATCCCACGGCAAACAAGGTGTGCATTAAATGGCAATTAAAATGTTATATTTACAGTCTATATCTCCCGCTCATCTCGCATACTAGTTGCGTTTCTTCACCAATTAAATCACAATTTCTTTTCAATACACCATAAATAATAATATTGTTTTCATTATTAATATTAGGAGGTAACATACTATAATAGTCGTACATTGTCTTTGATGGTACAGCAGTCAGGGTGGGCTAGCGAACATGTCCTCTTGTTTCAATGGTACAGCAGTCAGGCTGGGCTAGGCGACCTGTCCAATTGCCTTGTTTGCCGTTGGGTGGCAGCACTGCATCTGTAGTTCACAGGAAAGCGCTGAGTGGTACGGCTTGTTGTACATTGTCTTTGATACTTATCTAGGAAAGATTATATAAACTCAAAACCATCGGACTATGCAACTTTAATATAGCTTCACAGCGATATAATAGAAGAACAACACCACATTAAATGACATCATCAGAATAATTCTGATCAGGAGCACCAGGTAGTCGAAATTGGTCACTGACTCCTGCTTGGCCATGATGAGAACAATCGCCACAGCTAAAGGCACGATAAGGACAATATTGATGAACGTTGCTCCAGGCTGCATTGGAAGGTGTCTGGCATTCGGCTGAACTACTTTCACCATGACCTTTGCATTGGGTTTCCGTTGGACGCGTCTCATGATCAGGGTCTTAGGAGAACATCGTCGGAACATCGTCCTGATTGTTATCCAGAGTAGCTTAACATGTTTCCATTTCAGCATCCCCCCAAGTTCAGCCAGGTATACCAATGTTGTAAAGCCGGTGAAGCCTATGATGATGATAATGTCTGGCACAAAGACCATCCTAAAAGAAGGTATGCATATTTCTGGAAGTACTATTTGGAAGCCCAGCTTGATGAACAACGCTGTGACCAGCCCAAGAATGAAGAACGGGGAAATGAGCTTCAGCATCAGTTGTGGTTGTTTAAAAACCAACTGCTCTGAGTAGAAGACTATTTGGTGGAATTGACGTGCCACTGCAATAGGAAGCAGAATGAGGAGCCTGCCCGTGTGCAAAAATGGCATCCTGTCAACATCGATGTAGCAGATGAAGTCGAGGATCTCATGGTCTTCGTTTGATGAGATTTCGATGCTGGTGAATTCGATGGCTTGGTTCTTGATGAAGGTAAAACTCAAGATGGCGCATATGAGGAGCGCGGTGAGAAGGTCACTAAACGCTACAACCAGTTGTGCCATTATCAGGTTCTGGTGGTGACGACATAACTGTGTTAAGCTGACTGTGATGACATAGAGCAGGATGACAACAATTGCAGCAGCCAGAAGTAGGAACAGCAGCGAGTAATCGGGTAAGCTCACAAAATGGCTAGCGGGAACCGGCATTCCATTGTTATCGATCATTGTAAATCCTTTGCCTATGAGCTTGCCAAGGCGATCCAAAGTACCTGTGGGTTAAACAAAACTCATTAACAATCATTAAGCAGTTTGCGCCCGACATGACATTTACATAGCTGCCAATATTTGAAAATGGATTGCGACATATTGCTCACATTTAGCACATTTCCATTTTGGATATGTGGCCTAGAGAGCCTAATGGTTAGGCTCCTAGCCACTGAATGACAGAAGTGTGGGTTCGAAGCCTACTCTAGTTGTCATGTTTCCCTTTGTTTGCAAAAATACCCTCAATGACATACATGCATATAATCATTTAGTCACTCACATATGTATACATGTCTATACACACATATATATGTATATATGTATATATATTTATATATATTTACATATATATATATATATAAATACTTCCGTGCGAGTGGTGAGTCCTGCCCCGTGCAGGGGGGGGGATGCGGGGGGGAGGGTTTATCACTATCCATATATATACACTTTGTATATATATATATTTATGTGATGCATAAGCAATTATACAAGTATAATTATCCGGAAACCGATTATCTATAAACTGTGTCCTCAGGACATATATATATGCTCTATAATCTATTATTGGAATATAAACAAGGACACCACTTATCAGTTCTCTTCTATATATTATTAGTTATTACCTACTATCCTACTGTCATAGGAGTTAGTTCCTGCTTCTGCCAGTATGGCGCCACCTTCTGTTTACCAGGGTCCAAATGTTTATATATAATATATAGTTAGTATATAAATATACGGGTATAAATCATCGGTATGAGGTTTTCCTATTACTATTACCATTCTTCTTATATTATATTTAAGGTACAATTACGGACGAATGTTGATTAACTGCGGCATACTGGCCTATGGTGGCACTGCCACCGGCAGTTCTTGTCACTTATCTCTCTCGCCGTATTGATCATCCTGCTGCAAAAAAAACTTTTTATATGTATGATAAGGCTATATTTACTTGTCAAGAGAAAATAAATACTCTCAATTCACTTAGCTCTTTATATATCTTCCTTCACCTCAGCTAGATCAGGTTTATATATATATAGTATAGTTATACGAGTCTTACCTGGTACAGATGATGGATCACTGGTGTTTTCCTGAGGTACTAGCCTTGGATAGTCGTGCTTCAGGGAGAGAAGGAAGCACATCTGGGTCCAGCAATCTTTTACATATTTAATAGTATAAAAAATGATCTCAACATTCTATAGATACTTTTATGTTTTCGTTTCGGCACAAGCCAATGTAATAGTCGGGGTAGGGTAGAGTGGGCGGGCCCTGACCCACGACTATCCGAGGCTAGTACCTTGGGAAAACACCAGTTATCCATCATCTGTACCAGGTAAGACTTGTATAACTATACTATTTGACCTCGGTACTATGCCTCTGGCTACTCGTAGTCCAGTCAGAATTTTACATAATCTCATTTTTTATCCTTTTATTCTTAATATTTAAACATACTATCATGTTTTAGTACAAAATAGAATTTTGTGTTTCTCACCCGTCTTTAGTCGGTGAGTAGGTGAGTTGCCATGTTGCTTGACTTTTCTAGTCGTTTGTTGTAATGTTTTGCAAATGATCTAGCCGTCTTCCAGCCCGCGTGCGCCAGGATTCTCTTAACTGAGATTCCTAACTGTCTTGCCTTGGAGACCATGGCTCCACACGTTGAGTGAGATGCGTAGCGTACAGTATTAATGCTTGCCTCTTTAAGCACCTTGATGGTCCATCTTGCAAGTGTGTCTCTCGAGATAGCTTCATGTGGTTTAATAAAGCTTATCGGAAGTTGCCTGGAATTCCTTATTCCACGTGACTTGGATATATACGCCCTAATGGCTGACACTACAAAAATCTGTTTATCGTCCGGAAAACTATTTACATGTACCGTGGACAGTGGGTCCCCTGTACGATTTGATTTTAGCAAAGTCTCCAAATCGAATGTTGCCTCATCCTTATCTATCTCTAGTCCATCCAGAGACAGTGCCACAATTGTTTGGCCTCTGTGTCCCGTCACTAGTAGTAATAGCGCTGCTAACTTGAAACCTAGTTCCTTCATTGATAAATGTGTATTACTAGGCCATGACTTGAATAACTTAAATACTACTGACACATCCCAAAACCTATTATATTTGGGTTTGGGTGGGTTTCTTTCATACACTGATCTAATAAACCAATGTACTACCTGATGCTTTCCAATCGTTTGTCCATCTCCCCTTGGTAGAATAATTGAAAGTGCACATTTTGCTGCATTAATTGCACCAAAACCTAATCCCTCATCTTCTAATATTCTTAGAAATCTTACCACTTGGGCTATTGTAGGTTTCAATGGCTTGACTCCTTTAATCAGACAATGAAGTCCCCATTTCTTTAAATAACTTGTGTATAATTTCACTGTTCCTTTCCTCCAGGTATGTGAAATAAGTCTTTCTTGTGTAATTTTGTCTAAACCATATTGTTCTAAATGTTTCCTTAAAAAGGGAATGCCAAAAGGGGTGTCGTTGAACTGTCAGTGCTCCTTGATGTTGTAGGTTGTTCCTTTCTCGTGGAAACCTGAGCATGTCGTTTGCTTCTAAGGTTACTGCCACTAGCCATGGTTGTGTGTCCCAAGCTGGTACTATGAAAACTGCGTGCGAGTGATCCATCTTGATCTTCCTGGCCACTCTGCTGATAATGCTGAATGGTGGGAATATGTAATAAAATTTATTATTCCAAATCAGAGAAAATGAATCTACTCTCCAGGCTTCTGGCTCTGGATGCCAAGACACATATTTGGGTAACTTTTTGTTGTTGCGTGATGCAAACAAATCAATTTCTGGTTTGTCCCATTTATCACAAATGTGGTTAAAAATACTCTGATTTAATGGCCATTCTAGATGGTCGTGAAACTGTCAACTTTTCTTGTCAGCCAAAGTATTTTGACTGCCTGGAATATGTGCTACCATTAGCCATGTCGAGTTCCTCTGCTCAGTCCCAAACTAGTTTGGCTAACTGGTTACATGGTTTGGAACGAGTCCCTCCCATATTACGTATATAAGCCATAGCTGTAGTGTTATCCATTAATACCGATTTTTCGGTAGGCGAACAAGACTATGTAATCCTAGATAAATAGCCCTAAACTCTAGTACCTTTATGTGATCGGAGATCTCATCTTCTATCCACCGACCACCTGTTGCCTGTTGGTCTCTGTGAGCCCCTAAGCCTCTAGTGAGGCATCTGTTGTAACTGTACTATTGGGTTCTCCCATTCTAATGGGGTTAGGCAAATTTGTAATGTGTGATAGCCACCACATAATATCGTTTAGACCTTCTGGCGAAATGGTCATGGGCCGTTCAAAATTCCCTTTAGTCCGAGCCATCGCTAAGTTATCTATTTCTAGCTATTTATTATGTGCCTTGCCATAGAGAATAGCAGGAGCATAGGTTATCATAATTGCCATCAGTATTGCCACTTGCCTTATCTTTGGTTTGTTCAATTGTAATAATTGGTTTGCTGTTGTTGTAAATTTATCAAATTTTTGTTCAGTTAATGAAATAGTCATTTCTGTGGTGTCAATAAAGAATCCCAGAAACATTAACCTCTTTGTTAGTGTTGATACTGATTTACTTTCATGTATGTAAAAACCTAATTTGTTAAATGTCTGACATAGTTCGTCTACTGCTGTCTGACAATGGTATTGTGTTTGTGCCACAATAAATGAATCATCAATATATGGAAACATAAGATGTCCTTTCCTAGCCATGTGAGAAAATAGCGGTTTAAGCCACCTTGTGAAAAAGCAAAATGGTATGGAAAGGGTATGCTATCTTGAATAGGCTCCTCCAAGAGTGGTATTCTCACTCCTTCCGCTAGGCTAAGTATATTTAAATTCTCCATAATGCTAATCCATTGTGGTAGGCAATTATTTAGATTACCAGCATTAAATTTGCTTATTGAAGTCTGCGTTGCCACTTCTACTTGTTCCCTGGGCGGTTCCAGCCGAACAACTGCCTCTGGCCCCTTCAACTGGCCTGATAGGCGTAGTTCATTCCGAACCGGCCTACTCGCTGTCCGGTTACCCACCTCAACGTTACCCGCCTCGACGTTACCCGCCTCGACGTTACCCGCCTCGATGTTACCCACCTCGACATTACCTGACCCGACTTCACTCGACCTGACTTCACCCGACTCGACTTCACCCAACTCGACTTCACCCCGAACCAACTTTACCTGACCCTACTTTACCAGACTCGTCTTTACCCAACCCCACTTTACCTCACCCCACTTTACCTCAACCGAGTTTACCCGACCCGAGTTTACCCGAACTGAAAAATTCCTCCTGTGCGAGTGAAGTTCCCACGTCCTCTAGGTACAGAAACAGCCGGTGGTGGTGCCACTGGTCACATCGGGGAAGAATAGGAAGGTGGACATAGAAGAATGGTAAAATAATATAATAGTAATAGTAATAATAATAATAATAACAATAAAGTAGTTCACTTCCATGCCTTTATACTCTCATAATATATTATACATCACACACATATACATCTACCAAATTCCTCCAGTGTTTGTGGTGCGAGGGGGGGGGGCACTCGTATACATTGGTCGTAATGCGAAGCATTTCGTTTGATGCGAGGGGAGGGAGAGCGACTCACCCGGCCCTGAGCGACTCACCCCCCCTCCTGCCACTGCTCACCTCCCCCCCACCCCTGAGCGACTCACCCCTGCCACTGCTCACCTCCCCCCTGAGCGACTCACGCCCTCCTGCCACTGCTCACCTTCCCCCTTATAAGGCCGCCCGCCGGCCTCCCTCAGGCACTCAGCCTCCAGCCGCCTTCCACCTCTCTGCCCTTTTCTTCTACTTTGGCCGGCATTCCTTCTCCTCGGACCGCTGCACCTCTGCCGACCTCCACCATGCCCGGACGCGGAAAAGGCAAGAGCCGGAAAGCAGCCAAGATCTCCGGTATGGCCACACCCGGGCCGTCCTCGGGCTCCCCGGGGGGATCCCTCCCCTCCACGGCCCCGTCCTCGCCCGCAGCACCCTCGGGCCACGCCAGCAGCGAGATCGCCCTCCTCATCGAGTCCATCAACCGCCTCACTTGCCGCGTGGAGGCCGTCGAGACGGGGATCGCCCGAGGGGCTCCCGAGGAGCCTGCACCCGCGCCACGGCAGGAGCCCGCATACAGCCTGGCGCCCGCCCCGGCCCCTCGGGCGCACGCCGCACCCGGGAGCCGGCCGCCGCCTCCACCTCAGGCGACGCGGCCCGGAGGCCTACACCCGGAGTACGAGCAGTACTCCCGCGTACACGCCAGCTCGACACCGACAGCGCCGCCCACCTACCGCCAGCACCCCGCGGAGCACACCCCCACCTCCGCGGCCGACGCAGTCCGCGACATCCTCGCATCCGCCGAGGCGCAGCACACCGTACGGCGCCGAGGTATTCCTGCTGACTATGTTTTTCCTTCTGATCTTGTGGAGAGGGGTCCGGGGCGCAAGGCGGTTAAACTCGGGGAGGCGACCAGGGACGAGTATAGCCTCGCCCTCCTCTCACTGGTGAACCACCCTGCCTTCCCGGCCCACTCCCTCCAGGGCCTACACCACCACCACCTCACCGTCATGAGGGACATCCTCATCCACCCCTGGCCGACCGTCCGCCAGTACTCAGAGACCATATTTTCCTGGATCGCGGACGGAAGGCTCCCCCAGGGGTGGCATGACCCTGTGGCCCTCAACGCGGTCAGGCTCGACTCCCTCACCACGCCCACCACCCCGCCAACACCAGCTCCCCGAGGCGACGAGGGGGCCCGAGGCGCACACTTGCCCCGGCAGCAAGTCGACACCCGCACCGCCTACGATAGGCACGCTCACGGGGCTCCCTGCTCCGCTTGGAACCGCGATCCCACCTCGTGCGATCGGGCACCCCTCGGAGAGGCTCACGGCGAGGTGGGAAACAGGCACCGGCACGTCTGTGCATATTGCGCCAACGTCCGGCGCATATTAACAATGCACAGCGAGGCCGCATGCCGCACCAAGCAAGCCCGTGAGCGCCAGACCCCCGCCACCTCGGCGGATTTTTGATCCGCCGGCCTCCCCCCGGTTGGCCCGGGGGGCATAGCCCGGCGCCCCACCCCCACCATTCCCGACAGCCCCGCAACGCCCACCGACGGTCCCCCAGCGAACACCGATCGAAACGCCGCCCAGACGAAGCCGAGGATCATCACCCCGCACCTCACACCTCAGACGACTCAGCCCAGCCTCACGGGAGACCCCCCCCAGACAGCCCAGCCACCGGCCTCCACGGCTCCGACCTTCACGACACCGCCTTCATGAAGCCGCCCGACCCCACCCAGCCCAGCCCTGAGGAGTTCGCGGCCCCCCGGCTCGACCCTCGCCGGACCTCCTCCCCCAGCCCTCAGGAGCGGGCCTACCCTTCTTTTTTGGCCGCCCGCTCCCCCTCCACCTAGACCCCGGACCCTCCTCTCATCCAGGCCTGCCTCTCCGGGCCCCGCCTCGGGCGCCCCGCGCCCCCGCCTCGGGCGTGCCTCGAGCCCTCTCCTTACTCTTTGGCGGAGGGCTCCTCGGCCCCCCCTCTACCAACTCTGACACTGCTCCTTATGAGCCCCTCACTATTTATCCTCTGCTCCTCATGAGCCCCTGACTCTTTGCTCCTCGCGAGCCCCCTGCTCCTCATGAGCCCCCTGTATTGCTCTGTGCCTCCTCAGCCTGTTTACCTCCTCAGTTACCCTGTTTGTACCTTACTTTGTCATTTATTGTTATTCTCACTGTTTCTCTGTATGTTGCCCGAGGCGTCACAATAAACGCCTCAGTTTTCCCACCTCCGCCTCTGTTCTTCCTTCTCGCGCATCACACCGACAGCTGATGAGGGAGGTGCGGGAAGGGGCACTTATGGAGGAATATAGCGAGAAAGTATATGCTCTCCTAGCATTTATACTTGTATAATGCGTTAGACATCATATATATATATGTATATTGAAATATACGCATGGAGTGAGCGGGGAGCCAGTAGGTAGCCGCACGGAGCTCCACGCATGAGTGGCGTGATCAAGTGGCGTGACCACCCATGGCCGTATTCGACTCACTTGCTATCCGGACCGCACTCTGTCCACACATCTCTCTATCACCGCTCCGTCGGCCTTGCTCCTCCTTGATATGTCTGAAAAGAGTTCCAGGAGGGGGAGCCCGCCGGCATTTCACTTTCTACTCTTACTCTGTCCGTATCTATGGCTCACTGGTCGGTCACCATAGAGCAAATAGACATAGTCCTTTGACTCAACTCTCCTCATTTCTCTTTCCTAGACTCTTCGATTTCTCCCAGGCATACTTCTTCCCCTGACCAGGGTAGTTGTGTTCTTGGGTGGGGCCCTTCACCTTTACGATTTCTCTGTCTTATTCTCGTTGCTGGAACCACCGCTGCTCCCATCTTTACCCGCCTTCCTCGAACCCCTTGCTGCTGACTGGATTCAAGTGCTCAACTACATCTACAGCTCAACTACCGCCGGACCAAAGAGATTCGCTGCTGTCCCAACGCCTCGCCGTTACAATGTTGTAAAGATGTCCCCAGCTTCTACAACACTCCCCACTGAAGTTCAACCAAAGATTGGGCCGATTTATCGGAGCCTCTCTATTAATGTCGCAGTTCTGCAACCAGTAACCGTCGTAAGGTTACAAACAACCCCAGAATCGAAAATCGTATTCGACTCGGGCGACGCGGGTCACCCGAGTTGCTAGAATTTCAAATCTAACACCGCGAGTGGAGTCGACAAATACACGTGCCATATGCAAAATGATCCGATCCAGTAACCCACGTCTTGTCTGGGGTTGGCTAAGAGCGATGACGTCACATTTGTGCTGGGACCGTCATGTAGCAGTACAAGTCCTACATGTGTTTTTTTAATGTGTTTTTAAAAAAAAATGAGATTAATGAAATTGTAATATAACTAAACTATGCAATCAAAAAATACTTTAAATCCTATTTTGCAGTAGTTATATCGGTTATTAAAAAAAAGAAAAAATAGTTTGGGATTAAGCCACCATTTGTTCCACTCCGAGGATGTTGAGTCTGCGCATGCGCCAAAAAGTGACTCGGGTGACCCGAGTTAATAGACTAGATTGCCATTCCAGCCTAGATGATGGATAACTGGTGTTTTCCAGAGATACTAGCCTAGGATAGTCGTGGGTCAGGGCCCACCCATCCTACCCACCCTACCATACCACAACTATCATGTTTCGCTAGAACGAAATCGAAAACACAATATGTATCCATATAGAGTTAAATAATTTGTTATCCTAAAAGGTATGTAAAAGATTGCTGGACCCGGATTAGATAAAAGATTCACCCTGTACTCCCAGTACAGGGGTGAAGACCAGCCTTATATAAAAACAGTCAAAAAATCAGGCTAATGAACTGAGTCTTTATGAGAGCCTAATTTCACAATCTAAGAAGCAACATTTATTCTTTGTAGATGTCTTCATATTTACCCCCTACCTTTGAGTTGAAAAATATAATAAAATAGCTAGTTTAAAATGATTTAAAATTGAAATCGACGCCGTTCTATGGCCGCCATCTTGGATTTTTGCATTCTCTCCCATTTCACCAAATCTGTGCCAATATATGTAGCCATTTGATCATGGAACCACAGTTTCTACTTCATGTTGCATACTAAACCTATTTTCGCCCGTATTTAGACTACGTTGTCGTTCACCCCTGTACTGGAAGTACATGGTGAATCTTTTATCTAGACCCGGAAGTGCTTCCTTCTCCCTGACCCACAACTATCCGAGGCTTAGTACCTCGGGAAAACTGCCCATTTCCTCACCAAATATTGCTTTAATATTAAGCTGTTTGGAGAAGGGTGTCAGGTGGGGGAGGGGGGGGAGGAGAGGAATAGGGAGGGGAAGGAGGGAGG
Organism: Branchipolynoe longqiensis; assembly: GCA_030323885.1. Lineage (NCBI taxonomy): Eukaryota > Metazoa > Annelida > Polychaeta > Phyllodocida > Polynoidae > Branchipolynoe > Branchipolynoe longqiensis. The sequence goes on from CM059203.1 coordinate 41,288,035, forward strand.
GAGGGAGGGAGGGGAAGGGGAAGGAGGGAGGGAGGCGAGGGACGCAGTGAGTCTGGCTGCGTGTGTAGCCGGATAAACCCCTCCCCCAAAGCATTATGTACTTGTGGAGTGTCCCCCCTTTCCATAATGCGCTTTATCTATGTTCTCCGGAGACCACACAAAGAACTGCTGCTCACTGTCTACACTACAGCAAAGACCCTATAATACTAAGACAGCTCACTCAGCCTGTACTGTGTAATCAAAATGATCAAACCCACCACTTGGTGCGCTGGCTGTTCTCTTGGTTAAACAGGTGCTATATTATATGCATAAATGTATATATGAATGTGAAAGATGTGTGACGATGGCGATGCTGATGATGATGCTGATGATGATGTGTATTTGTTCATAACAATTTCATATTGATGTGCATTCATACTTACCTATCTCATGTATAATATAATTGTATGTGTTTACATGTGAAACGCCAACCAGCAGCCGGGTTGATCAAACCCACCACAAGGTGGCACTGCAAAATTTACATTGCAAGAGATAGGGAGTGAGCTGTCTTAGTGTTATAGGGGTTTTGCTTATATTTATCTCAGAAAATGACAGAAACTCAAAGCTATCGGACTATGCAACTTTAATGTTGCCGTTAGCAGCTGACTGTGCAATGTGCATGCGGGAAGATGTCTATTCGTGAATATTTCATGAATTGAGATGTCTTAGAAGTGCCAACAGATGGCGCTAGGAATTCTGGGATTCCACAGTCCATGCATGCTTTGTAAGACGCGTGTTGATTGGCTGTGACAGTTCCGGGGGGGGGGGGGGGCCTTCACTAACAGTCAGCCATCAGTTTCCCGCACCTGGTTTTGGGTGTTGGAGTTTTACGTCATGGCACCATCTAAGGTCATATCATGACGGGTACCAACTTGTTGGTAGGTTGGTTGTTGGAGTTTTACGTCCTGGCAAAATCTAAGGTCATATCAGGCCGGGTACCAACTTGTTGGTAGGTTGGTTATGGAGTTTTACATCCTGGCAAAATCTAAGGTCATTTCAAGATGGGTACCGACTTGTTGGTTGGATGGTTGTTGGAGTTTTACGTCCTGGCAACATCTACGGTCATATCAGGATGGGTAGCAACTTGTTAGTTAGTTGGTTGTTGGAATTTTACGTCCTGGCAACATATAAAGTTATATCAGGATGGGCACCGACTTGTAACAGTGCATACTCATGGTGACTTTATAGTGCTGCCCCACTGGGTTATCGGGCCTACTGCTGACACAACGACACGATATCCCACTCAGCCACTTAATCCTGATACTGAGCTAACCAGTCTTTGCCCTAGCCTATTAATGCCAAGTGCCAATCTAGGAGGTGACAAGTATAAATTTTGTAAGTCATTGGTTTGACTCGACCTGGAACTTCCACACGCGAGGCCCACGCTCTGCCGATTCAATTGTCACAAGTCGGTACCCCTTCTGATATGACCTTAGGGTGTTGCAAGGATGTAAAACTCCAACAACCAACCAACAACCTAAGTACCTTACAGCAACAAAAAAGGCGGAAATCCAGCTGAGATTATTACAACGATGATAAATTTCTGCAAAAACGCAATCCCCCCCCCCCCCCTCCCCTGCCCACATTGGGCGTAATCGATTAATCAACTCGGGTGACCCGAGCCACTTTTTGGCGCATGCGCACATCCTACAGACTCGGGGCGAATAATCAAATAAGCTTCTCCACGCTCGGGTTGGAAAAAATGGTGGCTTAATCCAAAATTTTTTTTTTTTAATAACCGATATAACTGACGCAAAATATGATTTCAAGTATTTTATGATTGCATAGTTTTGTTATATTTCCATTTAATTAATCTGTGTTATTATTTTAAAAAACAACATGTAGGACTGGTACTGGTAGCTATTATCCTCCAGGACGGTACCAGCACAAATGTGACGTCATCGTTCCTAGCAAACGCCAGACAAGAGGTGGGTTACTGGGGTCGGGTCGTTTTGCACACGGCACATGTTTTTGTCAACTCCACTCACGGTGTTCAATTTGAAATTCTAGCAACTCGGGTGACCCGAATCGCTCGGGTTGTGTTAATCGATTACGCCCATTTAGGAAATCGCGGGGGAAATGCCAGAAGTTAGGTTTCAACTATCTTTGTTGTAGCTAGCTATATTAACATTATCACCCATAACTAACACTTTCTTGTTTGGGCTTATGTTCTAGCAAAATCTACGGTCATATAAGAACGTGATTCAAACTAACCAATAGACAATATCCACAACGCATGCGACATCTGATGGCGATGACGAACACTATGGTTGTGTGATCGTTGCCACAACGCATACAAAAACTATGGAAATTATTAACTTTCAAATGCATGTATGTCAGTCAAATTTTGGAATATTTTGACAATTCCAAAAGTATATTGCTTTTGGATCATTGGAACTTCCAAGAAAAATAAAATGTTCATGTTTGGACCCTTTTGAAAATTGTAGGTGGGTACCAAACTAGTCAGTCACTATTAATACACAATATCCACAATGCATGTGACATCTGACGGCGACGATGAACACTACGGTTGTGGGACCATTGCTACAATGCATGCGTGTGAACATCGTGTATTGTTGTCATAAACATCCTTATTCTTTTACCTTTTTTTTTTGCGTTAATCGTTAAATATAAAAAATCACGGTAATCCACAAAATCGTGGAAATCTGTTATCTCTGAACATAGGTCAAGCTTACCATACTGTCCCTTTACAACCACATCCTCCTCATCATCATCACCACCACCATCGTCATCATCATCAATCCCTAACTGCAAGATCACTTTGCAACCAGTTTTCTCCAGTTTTCCCTGTTCTCCACTGCCCTCTGAGTCTGGTCGAACACCAGACCTGTCCATTCCCTGATGTTGTCTTCCTACCTCTTCCTTTGCCCGGCTTGGGTGCAAACACTGGGAGTGCAAACCACATATTGTAACTGCCAAAAAGACCTTTCTTCTTGTTCTGAAAAGAGCTTTATCTTGACAGATTTTGTGAGTGTTTTTTTTTTATGACTTTGGTCGAGTTTCGTCGATTACTTGTTTGTAAAGTATTTCTGTCATGACTTGCGCCCTGGAGGTTGGTCACATGACCGGACACGTCACGTGGTTCATCGTATGTTGCGCTCTGGTGCATGATGGGAGGTGGTTCCCAGACACTAACAGCCTTCACTGGTGTGCTCTTTAAGGCTGCATAGTACGATGAAAACAGCAACTTTTCTAAACCAAAACAATTATCTAGAATTGATTCTATGCATCAAACTTAGATACTGGTGCTCTTCATCATCATCATCATCATCATCATCATCATCATGCTGTCGGTCGTGATGCGACAAAGACTGCTTTCATTACTTGACTGCCGCTCTCCATTTAGCTCTCTGCTGTGAGAGTTGCGTCCATGAGTCGGTCTTAATGTCTCTCAGCTTCAGGTTTCTCTTGATGGTATCCTTGAAGCGGAGACGAGGGCGCCCTCTCTTTCTGTAACCAGAAGACAGTTGAGAATAGAGGATCTGCTTTGGTAGCCTGTCTGATGACATCCTCATGAGGTGTCCAGTCCACCGGAGATTCTTTTTGATCAGAAGATCTTCCATAGAGGGGAGCCCCGTCCGTTCGAGTATTTCCTTATTTGTCACTTTGTCCTTCCAGGTTAGCCTCATGATTGAACGCAGATGTCGCATCATGAAGGCATGCATCTTTTTCACCTGTCGTCTGTACACTGTCCAGGCCTCGGCTCCATATAGTAGGGTGGATAGCACAATTGGACGGTAGATCTTGCCTTTGACCCGAATGGACACATGGTGGTTGTTCCAGAGTCTCTGGCGTAATCAGCCGATAGATGTGCTAGCCTTGGCCATCCTCCTCTGTATTTCAGCATCAATGCGTCCATCAAACCCTATCAAACTTAGATACTGGTGCTCTTATTAAGCTTGTATTGCCACACAAATGCGAATACTGAGGCACTTGAATAGAACTTGTTACTGCAGAAGGCTATGGGGACAGAGTTTTGGCGTGCTTGCCAAAACTAATTTGACACATTTGCACTTCAAATATCTCAAAACTTAGGCCATTTAAAATAAAGTTTATTTCAAACTAAAGTAAGGTATGTTATAACAATCAATTTAATATATTTATCTCAGAAAAATGGCAGAAAGTGAAAACCATCGGACTAGGCAGCTTTAATGTAACAGACAGATACAATGCTGCCACTCTGGATTTTACCCCCAAAAAGTATAAAATCTCTCCAAAAGAAGTATCAAAATTGTCTAAGTTTAAAGTATTAAAAAAGTATAAATAAGGGAAACTTACCCTGATTAGTGATCATTTGTTATCTTGCTATGCTAACATGCCCTGCTTGTGAACACACTTCAGAAATGGTGTATGCACTGTTGCGGCTGTTGAGCCCTCAGTTTTGCATAGTTCCGTTCACTGTCACATTGTCACTGACAGCAGAGAGCTCAGCAAAAGTCCCACTCAACAGAACACACACCACTCCCGCAAAGAGACTAGCAAAGCACCTCTCTCAATTTCATCAAATTCATAATTCTAAGTCGTCTGTAATGTAACGGACAGGTTTTTTATCTACCAGTGAACCAAGGCTCCTTCACCTCTCCGCTAAGTTAGTAACTCAAACTGGTGTCGTCTGGAATGTAACAGACAGGTATCTAACAGCGAACCAAAGTACCTTCACCTCTCCGCTAAGTTAGTAACTCAAACTGGTGTCATCTGTCATGTAACAGACAGGTATCTTACTAGTGAACCAAAGCACCTTCACCTTGAATCAACATAAGGCCAAAAAGAACAATATTCATGCTTCTGGTTGCAGGGGTTGGTAGGTAGTTATTTTTTCATAGTTAAAAAAAAATTGTTTGTCAAACCGCACATTGCAAAAACTGCATTTCCAGTTCTCAAAACTAAAATTTACACTGGGGTCACCTGATATAGTACTTCTCAAGCTCTCTGTGTAGATGAGTAGTATAAAATCCATTCCTACACGACCTGCTGGGCCATGCTTTTTTTTCTCTTTTGGCTTTAAACCAATTATACTTTTTTTTTTTTTTACTAAATGTATTTTATTCAGCGAATAATGTCTTTTGTCAGCGCCAGAGCACTGGTCTTCCGGCCGTTAATTACAATTTGTTGGTACATAAATGACAATATCAGTTGCAATAATAACCACATGAAAAACCTGTTCGATAATAGAAGCATAATATAAATTGACTATTTGTCGTAATAGTAACTGCATGCAATTCCAGTTCAACATATGTATTATGCACTTGGTGAGCATGCATCAATAAATGTACAAGATGACTCTAGAATTGTGTTTAAACACTTCTTTCTTCCTTTGTTTTCTCTCTTCTCTTTTCAAAAAGATATAACATATCTACAATACACATATATATATACTATATTGCAAATATGCAAATCAGTGGATCCAATCACCAATACCAAATGCGGAAACCTGGCCATTTAAAAAAAAAATTTTTTTTATCCCATCACGAGTGTTCCGTTCTGTGTGGCCTAATGATGGGATCGCGGTCTGAGATTGCAGTGGGGACTTACATCAGACAGGTTTTATGTCAATTTAAAGGAAAATTTTAGGTAATAGGTTTTGAAAGAAGGTGTAGTAGGGGTGGGGTAAGGGCAATACATGTAATACTATGTGACAATGGTTATAATATTAGAAAACGAAGAAAGGAATACTGATAATAAGGAGCGACTGAGGGAGGCGAAGGAAGGACAGAGAGAAGGCGGGAGGGAGGATGGACAAAGGGTGGGAAGGGTGCATGCGCATAGCCTTCCCACAGATGTCACCTTTAATCCTTCCCTCAGAAATCAGCTTTAATAGGTCCACACAAGTCAGCTTTAACCCTTCCCACACATTCCACCTTTAACCCTTTCCACACAAGTCAGCTGAAAACCTTTCCACACAAGTCAGCTGAAAACCTTTCCACACAAGTCAGCTTTAACCCTTCCCATAGAAATCAGCTTTAACCCTTCCCATAGAAATCAGCTTTAACCCTTCCCACACAAGTCAGCTTTAACCCTTCCCACATATGTCAGCTTTAAAACCCTTCCCACACATGTCAGCTTTAAAAGCCTTCCCACACAAGTCAGCTTTAACCCTTCCCACACATGTCAGCTTTAACCATTCCAACTAATGTCAGCTTTAACCCTTCCCACACATGTCAGCTTTAAAAGCCTTCCCACACATGTCAGCTTTAAAAGCCTTCCCACACATGTCAGCTTTAAAAGCCTTCCCACACATGTCAGCTTTAACCATTCCCACACATGTCAGCTTTAACCATTCCCACACATGTCAGCTTTAACCCTTCCCACACATGTCAGCTTTAAAAGCCTTCCCACACATGTCAGCTTTAAAGCCTTCCCACACAAGTCAGCTTTAAAAGCCTTCCCACACATGTCAGCTTTAACCATTCCCACACATGTCAGCTTTAACCATTCCAACTAATGTCAGCTTTAACCATTCCCACTAATGCCGGCTTTCACCCTTCCCATATACATATACATATACATATACATATATATATATATGTACTAGATATACGAGATTTCCACATAGAGCAGCACATAGACAGAAACCCCACCCCACCCCCACCCCCACCCCCACCCCCACCCCCACCCCGATGCGAGATGTCTGAACCACAACCATTCTATATGCAGAAGGACAATTTAAACCAAAGCATGCCGAACACTACACGACAATCGGTCATGAATCCCCAAAGACTGCCGCCCCAATGTTAAACGTCGGGCAACATGACAAGCACAACTGTACTTATTTACAAGTATTGTAATCGACACCCCACCCAGCCCCCCTGCCATCCATCCCCCTTCCCTCTCCCTCCGCACGCCAAAACTCTGACACCATAGCCTTCTGCAGTAACAGGTTTATATTAAATTGACTCAGTGTGCCCTTCTATGTTGCAAAAAATGCTTAATAAATGCATCATTATCTCAGGGATGAAAGTGCTCTCTGGGGAAAAAAGCGGAAATGCTGATATTCTCCCATAGGTTCAGCATTGTCAGGGAATCGCGGAAAATTCTCGGAAGTTGGGTTACATATATATTGGTATACGCTGATAGTGCTGCACCATTTAAAGCATGTATTAGTAGTGTACGCTGATAGTGCTGCGGCGCTTGAAGCATTTATTAATATTAGTAGTTTATGCTGATAGTGCTGCACCACATATTAGTATACGCTGATGGTGCTGCGGGATTGAAAAATCCTAGAAATCCGCGGAATCGCGGAGATCTTTCATCCCTGGTATCTAAGTTGGATACCATATATATATCCTAATAGACGCGCACTGCGCGAGTGCAGACACATGGATGCGTGTCTTATTTATTTCCCGTGGGCGCAAAGTAATTATTTGCGATGGTTTGTTTCAGATTAACATGTATTATGATTCCATATGCAGATATTGCGAAACATTCATCACTGTTTTATTATTTCAAGGATTTGTTTTTGTCGTGCCTCTGAAGTAAAGTGGGATTGTCTAACCGAACACCTCACCAGATCGACCACTCCCCTACATCGATCGCTTTATTTGGGTCGCAAACAATGGCCCATACAATACAATTGTAACGATTAGACAAACTCTAAACTGACCACCTCCCTAAATGGACCATTTAAAGCCGGTCCCCTGGTCAGTCGATTTAGAGAGGTTTTACTGTAGTTTGTAGATTGAGTGTGTGCATTAAACAGGGATGAAAGTGGTCTCCGGGGGGGAAAAAGCGGAAATGCTGATATTCTCCCAAAGGCAGAATTGTCAGGGAATCGCGGAAAATTCACGGAAGTCGGGTTTCATATATATTGGTATACGCTGATAGTGATGCGCCATTTGAAGCATGTATTAGTAGTGTATGCTGCTAGTGCTGCGGCGTTTGCACCACATATCGGTATACGCTGACACTGCTGCAGGGTTTGAAGGCGTTTTAGTAGTACACGCTGCTAGTGCTGCGGCATTTGCACCACATATTAGTATACGCTGATGGTGCTGCAGCGTGAAATAACTTATTGGTTGGTTGTTGGAGTTTTACGTCCTGGCAACATCTAAGGTCATATCAGGAAGGGCGCAACATATTATTATACACTTATAGCTACAGGAAAGATCCCGGAAATCCGCGAAATCGCGGAGATCTTTCATCCCTGATTAATATGGCAGTTGGTAACACCATTCATCACCTGTGCTTGGAGAATGACGATGGATTCAAGGTTGTGGCTGGAGATTGATGAGGAAATCCGGGTTCAAACCCACGACCTCCTGTTTGGTAACATCACCAGGCTGAAGTGGGTTGAGTGAGTGCGGGATTAATATCAGGTAGGAGACTTGACAGTCTTCTAACCAAAGAAGAAAAAAAAAAAGACATTTCGCCCAGGCTATTAAAGCCGCATAGTCCGATGGTTTTGAATTTCTGTATTTTTTCTGAGATAAATATATTAGATCGATCGCTAGTATCTGCTTTACATTAGTTCAAAGTTACTTTTATTTTAAATGGTAAACATTTGAGATATTTTGAGTGCAAATATGGAAAATTAGTTTTGGCAGGCACACCAAAACTCTGACACCATAGACTTCTGCAGTAACAGGTTCTGTTAAATTGACTCAGTATTGCCTTCTACGCAGAAATAAATGCTTAATAAGTGCATCAGTATCTAAGTTAGATATGTCAAAATCAAATCTAGATAATTGGTTTGGTTTTGAAAATTTGATATTTCATCGGACTATGCAGCTTTAAAGCTTGTTTGTTTGTTTGTTTGTTGTTGTTTTACGTCCTAGCAACATCTAAGGTCATATCAGGACAGCTTTAAAGCTTTAAAGTCCGATGAAAACATCAAATTTTCAAAACCAAGACGATTATCTAGATCTGATTCTACATATTTAACTTAGATACTGATGCACTTATTAAACATTTGTCGCCGCATAGAAGGGAATACTGGAGGCAATTCAATAGAAATTGGTACGGTGGAAGTCGATGGTGTCACACTTTTGGCCAGCTTGCCGAAATTAATTTGGCATGTTTGTCCTTCAAATATCTCAAAAGTTAATCGTTTAAAATATAAGTTAATTCAAACTAAAGTGAGGTAGATTATAACGACCAACCTTCTGTCAGTAAATGACAGAAACTCAAAACCATCGGACTATGCAACTTTAAGTTTAACCAAAGAAGAAAAAGGAAGAAAGATTTTGCCCCGACTGGGGGGAGTAATGCCTGGCACACACCTCCCGTTTCCGATTCACGCACTAAAACTGACTGCGCATCATGACTCCGACCCGTCCCGTTTCGTGACTAAAACTGCCTGATTCGTTTTTCGAATCCCTTGCGATTTCAGTTTTAACCCCTAAAACTGAGTTTTAAGTCGCGAATCGCAAGGCTCTGGTGTGCTAGGGGGTCGCACACCTAACGACTAAAACTCAAACTTATGCCCGAAACGGGCAGTTTTAGATCGTATACTGGAGGTGTGTACCAGGCATTAGTAGCGTGCTACTTGAGAGTGATGGTACGCAGGTGGCGCCACTTGTGCATGTGGAGGGTTGCCATGGTTTCATTGGAAGCTTTACCGGACTTGGTGACCGAATAGGTTAGAGCGCAGGCTTCCCATCCGGAAGGTTTGGGGTTGGAATCCCAGTTGAGTGAAACCAATGACTTATAAAATTGATGCTTGTTGGCCACCTAGTCTGGCGCTAGGCATTAATAGGATAGGGCAAGGACTGGGTATCTCAGTATCAGGATAATGTGACTGAGTGGGATATCGGGTCATGGTGTCGGCAGCCTGGTTTCTCAATAGGGCAGCATTATGAAGTGGCCATGAGTGTGCACTGTACCCTGCCTGATATTGATAACGATATGACCTTACATGTTGCTAGAACGTAAAACTCCAACAACCAAATGCAACTTGTAAACATACGAATATATATATATATACATGTATAGGTTGGTTGTTGGAGATTTGCATCCTGGCAACATCTAAGGTCATATCAGAACGGATACTGACTTGTAACAGTGCACACTCATGGCGACTTTATAGTGCTTCCCTACTTGGAGACCAGGCCGCCAGCACCATGACCTGATATCCCACTCAGTCACAATACCCTCACACTGACCCAACCACCACGACACACACGATACACACGACACACACACACCACACACTTCACTGATTCATCATACACAGACAGCCTGTCGTTGCACATCTGCACAGAGACTGACAGCCGGCGTGAGTCAGTGACCTTTGACCGTGTCGATGACATTGGCTGTGACCTTGACCTTCAACACGGGATTGATCCCCCGGGGACTTACAACCCTAGGGACTATTCATCCCGGAGACCTCCCCTCCTCCCGCCCTCCCCTCCTCCCGCCCCCCTCCCCCCCCCCCCAGTAGAGCGACCCCCCCCCCCCTCTATCACTATTTTCCATACCTCCACCCCTCCCCCCAAGAAACCCCTAGCCATAACCCTGATTACCTGTTTCAGCAATGTTTCTTTGGGCAGTTTCTGGTCAAAATATGAGTGTGAAAGTGTGAAAGTGTGAAAGTGTGAAAGCTTAAGTGCCTGTCACACTATGGCGGATTCAGCAACGGACAGAACCGGACAAAGAATATTCTAGTCTGCTGTTATTCGGACTTGAAATGTATCGATTATGTAACGGACGGGTAACGGAGAGGTAACGGATGGGTAACGGAGGTAACGGATGGGTAACGGACGTGTAATGGATATGTAGCGGACGGTAACGGATAATAACCGCATAGGTCAGTCCGGTGCAATCCATTACAAGTTTTGTGCATGCTCAAAACTTGTAACGGATCAGGATGGATATCAACAGATATCAATGGATATCAACGGATATGCAACTGATATGCAACGGACACAAACCGGACTTTGCCGGATATCAACAGACTTTGTTCGGTTTCTTTCCGTTTCCCCAATCCGGTGATGTGTGACAGACACCACATTTGCAGCGACTCCGTCCCTCCCCCCCCCCCCCACTGTGGGCACACACACTCCCACACACACTGTTGTACACCGCGCACACTCTCATGCAATCACACTTGCAAATCACCGACCAGCACCCACACACCTACTCATTCAACCCACACACCCACACACCTACTCATTCAATCCACACAGAATAGGTCTGAGAGTGGATTGGATTTGGTATTTAAGGGGCCAGTGCCACATCATCCTGCACTCATAATTCTGAGACATAGAACACATACACAGACACAGGGGTCAACTTATCAGTTGCAAATGGAGGACTACTAAGTACTAAACAATATTTCATCCAATCATCTCTAAATACAGGAACACTAGTAGGTTAATTATAAATTGATATTGCACTAACCTTATGTATAGATCTATGTGGTTTCTTGTTGGATCAGTAATAACGGCAGTGGTAGACAGGTCATACCATTTGTGTATGCATAGGTATGTATATATATGTATGCATGTACGGGCATGTTAATGTGCATATTGTTATATGACACTACTGTACCATATTGTTATGGAACTTTTGGGTTTCAGAATTTAATTGCGTTACATGGTGCAAATTGTCTATTCAACAGGTATTGTACACCTTATTCTATATACCTTTTGTGTAAATAACCCTGAATTGAAAAATGGCTGGAAGACCAGTGCTTCGGCACTGACAAAAGACTTATTCAGCAGAATAAACATATTTACTACAAAAAAATAAAAAAATATAACTAACATAAAAAAATTACTCCGAGCGAGTGGAGGCTAGGCGCAGTGCTTGATTGGGGCCCACCACCCCCGGATGTGGGGGTGCGGTGCAGGACACTACAGGCATTATTACACGCGATAAAGGGTTTATCACTATCCATATACCAGGGATGAAAGTGCTCTATGGGGAAAAAAAGCGGAAATGATGATATTCTCCCATTGTCAGGGAATCGCGGAAAATTCCCGGAAGTCGGGTTTCATATATATTGGTATAAGCTGATAGTGATGCGCCGTTTGAAGCATGTATTAGTAGTGGACACTGTTAGTGCTGCGGCGCTTGGAGCATGTATTAATATTAGTAGTGTACGCTGATAGTGCTGCAGGGTCAGCACCACATGATGGTGCTGCAGGATTGAAAAATCCCGGAAATCCGCGGAATCGCGGACATCTTTCATCCCTGATATACACATGTATGTGGGAGTGTGTATGACATTTATATATGAACTTATATGAACATACACATACAATGTACAACTAATTCGCCTCATCTAAAGCAGTGTTCACACATACAGCGTTATGCCAACTTAGATGAGGCGAACTACATGAGTTGAACTAGCGGCGCGTTCACACATACAGAGTTTTCAAAGTGTCTCATTCAGACATGTCCGTTAAACCGGCTCAGATTGATGTTTGTTTGTTGTTGTTTTACGTCCTAGCAACATCTAAGGTCATATCAGGATGGCTATCCACACATACATACATCCACACATACATCCACAGATACATCTACATGCCACACAAACATCCACATGTATACATACAATCAAACAACATACCTAAGCAAGAGATGGGAAGAGTAGGACGGTCCAAACATGTGCTCCAACCACTATCAAAAGCATCTACCTGTTACTAGTGTTAGGAAGCAGTCTCCATATGATATATGAAGAAAAGGGATGGTCCAAACCTGTAGGATGGTCCAAACATGTGTTCTAACCACTATGTAAGCAACTACCTGTTAGGAAGCAGCTTTGATCCATGCGCTTAAGCCACCTCAACTAAACCAGTTACGTTCACACATGCCACTTAGGCTGACTCAAGCTAGTTCGGCTCATCTAATCTACCTCGCGAAGCGGTTTACTTGAGACAAACTAGTTGAGTCGACTCAGCCCTAATTTGCCTCAGCGGCGCGGTCACATGCCCAATGTGAGTCGACTTAGATGAGGCGAATTAGTTGCGGCGACTTAAGGCATGTGTGTGAACGGGGCTTTAGACATGTAGAATCAAATCTAGATAAGTGTTTTTATTTTGAAAATGTGATGTTTCATCGGACTATGCAGCTTTAATATGTTTTGTTCCTTTCCCGTCATATGTTCCAATAGTAAAACTAACCCAAACTCATTGTGCCACAGTCATTCATGTCATTTCACTACATCAGGGATGAAAGTGGTCTCTGGGAAAAAAAGCGGAAATGCTGATATTCTGCCATAGGCTTAGCATTGTGAGGGAATCGCTGAAAATTCCCGGAAGTCGGATTTCATACATATTGGTATACGCTGATAGTGCTGTGCCATTTGAAGCATGTATTAGCAGTATACGCTGCTAGTGCTGCAGCATTTGCACCACATATCGGTATACACTGATAGTGCTGCGGCGTTAGAAGCACGTGTTAGTACTATATGCTGCTAGTGCTGCGGCGTTTGAAGGTATTAGTAGTATACGCTGCTAGCTCTGCGGCGTTTGCACCACATATTAGTATACGCTGATGGTGCTGCAGCGTGAAATAACATATTGGTTGGTTGGTTGTTGGAGTTTTACGTTCTGGCAACATCTAAGGTCATATCATATAGCTACAGGAAAAATCCCGGAAATCGCAGAGATCTTTCATCCCTGCTACATTATCTTATATCAAATACGACCATGGTAATTGAAGCGGTCTTAAAATGACCAGCATCATCCGAACGAGGTGAGCTCTCCAACCTGGTCAGGACGGGTACAGACTTGTGACAGTGTGCACTCATGATGACTTTTATAGTTATTGGTTTGACTCGACCAGGGTTCAGCGAACCTGTGGGTTCGAATCCCATGATCTACCAAAACAGGATACGGACGCTCAACTCATTCAGCCATCCCATCTGGTCAGTAGTGTGCGCGTGTAGCTAGATGTCACATTATCCTGACGCTGAGCCAACCAGTCCATGCCCTATCCTATTAATGCCGAGCGCAAGGTAGGAAGCGACAAGTATACATTTCTAAGTCATTAGATTGACTCGACCAGGGTTCATCGAATTCCGCAATCTACCAAAATGGGGAGATGGACTCTCAACCCATTTGGCCATCCCGTCTGGTCAGTATGAGTGTGTGTGGGTAGAGAGATAGCTAGGGACCAGTCTGTTATCTATTACCGGCAGGGGACCAGTCTGCTCGGACAGCCGGCGGGCGATGCGCCGCCTGGTGCAAGAGAGAAGAAAGGGGAAAAAACAGGTGGCGCCACCTAACGGCCGTCGGCGGTACCTGTCGAAGGGTCGGTGCTCAGCAGGGGGCGTGGCTGGAGACGGGTGCCACGTGTTCTTTCAGAGGTCGACCACAAATCACGAGTGCCCTCTTGCCCGCACGTGTTGGGGGGCAAAGGGGGGGAGGGGGCGGGGAAAGGGTTGATGATTGATTGATTGATTGGTGGTTGCTTTACCACTAGCTAGGGAAAGGGCGTTCTCTCTAGTAAGGCACACACACAAATTATAATTAGTGATCTTCCCCGCCCATGCCTGAAAAATTACCCAGCCCTGATTTTTTTTTTTTTTAATCTTAAAATTGTGTCATGGGGGGGGGGGGGTGATGAAAATGGGAAATATTGCACCTAGAGCGGGACTCGAACCCAACCCTCTTTGCATTCCTGGCCAGTGTGCTAACCATTACACCACCTAGGCTCCCTGATGTCAACACACGACCCACGCCTACCTGTCTATGCGGCTCCTTGCCTGAGAGGTCAGTGCAGACCACTACACTCGTCCCCCTGGAATTGTAAGTCTTTTAATGCTTACAATTACATACATACAGGCAATGCACTTACATATATACACAGGGTGGGTTCAACAACCAAACAACGCGTAGCTTGTACAGGATCCTGGTCATGGAAACCAGTGTCGTTGGGGGTGATGGAAATGGGAAATATTGCACCTAGAGTGGGACTCAACCCACATCTCTTTGCATTCCGGGCCAGTGTGCTAACCATTACACCACCTAGGCTCCCTGATGTCAACACTACCCACGCCTACCTGTCTATGCTGCTCCGTGACTGGGGTATGAGGGAGGTGGTCGGTTTAGGGAGTTAGAATATGGTTACAATGGTATTATTGTGGGGATGATGAAAATGGGAAATATTGTGCCTAGAGCGGGACTCGAACCCACATCTCTTTGCATTCCGGGCCAGTGTGCTAACCATTACACCACCTAGTGCCCCTGGTTGGCGATCAGTTGGCGATCGTTTGCTGACCACTCGGCAACCTCTGGGCGACTATTTTGGTTGCAATGAGGTTGCAGGTGCTGCAGCCAAAACCTCCTTGATACCAAAATGGTTGCAAGGTCAGCGACTACTTTCAATGCTTTTGACCGATTAGCGACCAGTCAGCCGTTTGGATGCAAAGTGGTTGCAAAGTGGTCGCAAAACGTAGTGTGATTGGAGCTTAAGCTTAAGCTGAAGTTGCGACCTGACGTTCGATACATAGACAATAACTTGGAATGTCCATATTTGGTGTTTGAAGACTAAAGGGACGAGAGGGGAAGCAGGGGGGGGGGGAGGGCTCATAAGACCCGGCCTAGTCCACACCTCTTCTATCACCTCTCCGCTGCGCCGCGCTCCTCCTCGATTATCTCTGAAAAGAGTTGCAGGAGGGGGAGCCGGCCAACATTTCACCTTCTACCTCTTACTCCGTCCGTGTCTCCGGCTTGCCGACTGGTCACCACAGGGCAAGGAGGCACGGCCCTTTGACTCAAATCTCATTTCTCTTTCCTCTATACCACCCTTTCTTCTTTTTTTCTCCCGTGCTTACTTCTCCCCCTGATCAAGGCAGTTGGCCCCGCCCCGTTCCTTTGTCACTGTTTCACTTTGTTCTTGATGTATGGAACTCCCAACATCTCCCGACCAGCCACTGCAGGGACAAATAGTTTTGCGCCTGTCTTGACATGTTCTTGCCGGTGTGAAACCTCTATTTGCTCCCCGAGAGAGTGCCGCTGGTAACTTGCAAAAGCCAGCAGCACTTCAACACTTTCGCAGGCAGCTTTCATGAAATCTAAATACTCGACTGAATGGGGCTGCCCTCTATGGAAGATCTTCTGATCAAAAAGAATCTCCGAGTGGACTGGACACCTCATGAGGATGTCATCAGACAGGCTACCAAAGCAGATCCTCTATTCTCAACACTCTTCTGGCTACAGAAAGAGAGGGTGCCCCCCCGTCTCCGGTTCAAAGATACCATCAAGAGAAACCTGAAGCTGATAGACATTAAGACCGACTCATGGACGCAACTCTCACAGCAGAGAGCTAAATGGAGAGCGGCAGTCAAGTAATGAAAGCAGTCTTTGTCGCATCGTGACCGACAGCATGATGATGATGATGACTTTGTTCTTGCCTGCAGATCCCACCTTTTCCCGTCCCTTCCTCCTGAACCATCGGCTACTGGATGCGAGTGCACAGCTACAACCGGTGATCTGGTACCGCTTCAACACCTCGTTGTTATTGTTGTAAAGTACCCTCCGCTTCTACAACCGCTCCTCTCCCTTGAAGTTAAATCTTCAATCCGAAGAACGGACCGATTTATCGGGGCCGTTCTCTAATTGCTGCAGAGCTGCAGCCTGTAACCGTCAAGGTCATGAACCACCGAAGAGTCAGTCAGTATGCTTGATTGAGTGTAGTTTTACATCCTAGCAACGTCAAGTCTGGAAAGGGTACCAACGTGTGAAAGTGTGCACTGATTGTGCTTTATAGGGATGCCCCATCGGGATACCATGCCACAGACACCATATTATCTTGATAATAAGGCCAAGCACTCATCGTGTTCTCATCGTGCTGAGTGACAAGACAAGGTCCCTACGGATGTAACTTTTGTAAGGCTTCGGTTTTGCCTGGCCGGCAGAGGATTGATCCCACGACACTGCATAGGAAGGACACCAGCTAGTCCATCCGGTTGTAATACCAAACAAGCAAATTAACACTAGTTGATATGTATCCGCATAATTTTACGCGGTGATTGACAGAAAGTTGAGGTTAAACGTGTATCCTAAAATCCTGAGGCATTGAAATCGTCAACATCATCACCATTACCATTGACATTGCATAGGAAGGAGACACCAGCGAGCCAATCCGGTTTATTGACAAAGAGTTAAGATTAAATGCGTATCTTAAAATCCTGAGGCATTCAAATCATCATCATCATCATCATCATCATCACCATTATCATTGACATTGCATAGGAAGGAGACACCAACTAATCCGTCGGGTGAATGACAAAAAGTTGAGGTTAAATGCGTATCTCAAAATCCTGAGGCATTCAAATCATCATCATCATCATCATCATCACCATTATCATTGACATTGCATAGGAAGGAGACACCAACTAATCCATCGGGTGAATGACAAAAAGTTAAGGTTAAATGCGTATCTTAAAATCCTGGGGCATTCAAATCATCATCATCATCATCATCATCATCACCATTATCATTGACATTGCATAGGAAGGAGACACCAACTAATCCATCGGGTGAATGACAAAAAGTTGAGCTTAAATACGTATCTTAAAATCCTGAGGCATTCAAATCATCATCATAGAACTACTAAAAAAAACGCAAATACTGCAGAACAGAGCCCTAAAAATCTGTCTAAGAGCAGACAAGTTGCACCCCACCTATGACATACACAAAAGAACCAAAGTGAAATTACTAGAAAATAGGAGAATAATTCATTTGAAAACATTAGCATATAGCTATAGTCAAAACAATAAACTCCTAACAAAACCACAAAGGGCTACTAGAGCAAATAATGCGACACTACTGAAGCAGACCAGACGCCAAATAAAAGCTCATGAGAAATGGCTGCCAAGGTGTGGAATGCCCAAACGGTAAAGGAACGACAAATTCCTGACCTAAAAACTTACAAAAAATATCTGTGCAAAATAAGGCTAACCATTCCTTGCCCTATCCTATATCACATGCCCACCATGTGATATATCACATGGTGGGCATGTGATATATCACGGCCCACCAGCGTGACTCCCAATGGAAGGTAACCATGCCAAGAGTAGCCAGATAACACACCACACAGCTACGTACAAGCCTATGATATGTAAATAGGAGTAGGCTAGTCTGGTAATAAGAGTAGAACAAAATAAAATACATATATGCCAAAAAAATCTTT